>JARHVA010011279.1:5000-73679 GCA_037957365.1 Torreya grandis | reverse complement strand
ACTTCATGATGTTAATATACCATCCTAGGAGATTGTTTATTTGATTCATGTAGTTGGTGAATTACAACACCAAGTCCATCTTCTTACCCTAGAAAAATAAGGCTTACACGTTTTTTATGGATGCAAATGATTTACATGGTAACCCTCTTATGAAAACATTTTTAAAAACTTCATTGTCTAAGCATTTATAGATACCATCATTACCTCACTTTGATGGAACTGGAGATCCATTCATACACCTTCAAGCCTTTCAAAATTATTTTCCATCTCAAGTGAGTCCTTTGATTCTCCTAAAATTATTCTAGCAAACATTAGTGGGGGAAGCACGTGATTAGTTCTTTCACCTACTCCTCTTTGGTTCATTGCACACATATGATGACTTAGAGGAGGCATTTCTCAAACATTACATAGTAAACACGGGCCCTCATGTCACATATGAGAAACTTGTCACATTGCATCAAAATATTTTAGATCCAATTAGTTATTATATATTATGATTCAAGATGCACATGTTAAGATTGATATATAAACCAATAGATATAGAGATTCAATATATATTTATTAAGGGGTTTTATCAAACTCTCTTCAAACATATATTATATCAGATAGAGTCCTCTTTTAGGCACTTATGCTACACAATTATAGCCTTGGAAAATAAATTAGGATTGATTAAGGTAGATTTATTGATTAGATTACTCTAGATTTCATAACAGTACCTACATCTATAGATCCTAGCACACAACATCCATAATGTCCTAAACAAGATAGGAGACCACAACTTAAAAAGAAACTAGTTAAGAATAGAGAGCCAGTCTCTAGAGCATAGCTTATAGGATGCACTATAGAGAACAATATCAAGGGACCACTATAGTTTGATTTATATAAAGATAGACCATGTGTTATATTATCAACACTAATCGATAGGAGGTTAATCACATTGCCTTATACTCATCAATGAGATCCTCATCTCCTGCATAAATAACCATAGTGGCCCTTTTGTAACTATCACCATATTCATGGACACAAAGATAATTATTGTTATGGACACAAGGATTGCATTAATAGATGTTTTTGATAATGGCATTATAGCATTTACATAGGTAGCACCAAGATATCCTCCATCATAGAACCTTAGACCTCATTCCTCCATGACTAAGTCATTCGAGGACATTCCTTTAAAGGAATCATCAATCACTAATCATGAGAGTAATATGGGTTCTAGGATAGAACCTCACATGAGATCTCCTATTCCACCTACTCAAAAGGTTTAGAAATGAGTATAGAGAGAGCATCATGCATATAGTAGTGTAGTCTAAGGAGTACATAATGCAGTTCCATATACATATCTAGTACAATCATAGGCACCACAACAAAGTACCACTCCAGAGAGATATTCACTACGACTATATTTTTAGGGTCTTATCTCATGTAAAAACCCATTAAAATTAATATTAAATTAACCTACATCATAGAGTATTGCTCCGAAGAGATCTTCATTATGGCTTGATTTTTAGGGACCTATTTCACGTAGAAAAGTGCTATTATTGAGATTAGATGAGCCCCCATTATAGGTTTCAGCACTATCCCAATTTAGTTCTCAGTCATATGCATCATAGAAAAATCCACAGGGTGTTACTTCATGTATCAATCCACTATGATTATGGATAGATGAGCCTTCTCCATAATGCACAATTTTAGTTTCACATCTAGTAAGGTTACATTTTGTAGAGTCTTCACGCACAATTAAAATTAATGCACAATAGATAATATTAGATACAGAGCATATTCCTACATAGCATGAGTAGTATGAGCACTTTTTCAATTGGTCATCAAGGTTTAGATAGATATATGACACACATTCATACATGCATCAATTCATATCTTCACTTCATAGGGTAACGATGGAGCCAAAGGGCCAACCTTTGTATTCTTGAGCCATTCTCAGGGAATTGAGCTTAAAATTCTCTCTTTCATCCCATTCTACTAACAAATAACATTCCAAGTTATAAATATCCATCCCTAACCAAACCAAATCATCCAAATCCAGACCTTACCGATATCCCATCTTTATCAAGCTCAAACTAGTTCACTTTATCAAAACAATTTACCAATTATAAAAACCAATTTTTTTTTTGCTCACATATGATTACAAACTAAACCTAACATCACAAATGAACTTATAAACTATAATAAAATCACATCCCAAATAACATTTTACCAACACATATGCAACCTCAAAATCAATACCACATAAAATATTCCTAATCAATCATTTGTAAATTAATATACCAATATATTACAAAATCCCATAACATAGTATGCATAAGTCAAAATAAAAACCAACCTCCATATATATATATATAACAAGTTTTCAAAACATATACATCATATCAAAATAGAATCAATCATGAATGGGCATCATGCCCTCACTCTCTCCTCCAATACTAGTCCCATTATCTAACCTAGAACTAGATGGCCCCATGCTTCCTTGAGCTCCTGAATTCCTCTTACAATGACTATATTACTTTAAAAATTGACCATGCTCCTCATGCAATTCATCATACCACCTCTGAAGGTTTATGTAATCATCCATAATCCTCATGCTCACTAGTCCATAATCAAGTGGAGGCATCCTATGCCTATCCAGCTTAGCCCTTAGCTCATCTCTCTCTCCCACTACTCTAACATATGTAGCTATCACTATAGTAGCTCTATCAAATAAATGAGCATAAAATTGAGCTATAAATGTCATTTTCTCTAAAAAAAACCTCTAAATCATTATCAATAACACTCCATATGATCTTTTAAAGTGTTAACTCAATGATGGTCTCCTATAACCCATCATATCCACTTCTTATCCTAACTTGTGCTTCATTCTTGAGCAAATCCCACTTCACCTACACACAAATATATAATGTTACATTAGATATACACTTTAACATCAAACAAAAGCACAAATTCATACATAATTCAAATATCATCGATGTTTACCTCCCAGTATCTAGATCGACATAGGATCCTCATACTCAGGAGCATCCCCTCCATCAACAAGATATAATGGATCCCACCAATGCTTCATCCATCATGTGGTATATGCATTTATACATCCAACATCATCTACATCAATAATCTATATCTACATCTTTTTCATCCAAAGGTAATGGTGTTAACTCAAACTCATTAGGCCTTGCATGAGCTCCTTCCCTCATTGGTGCATGTGTACTTCTCACCAATACCCCTGATGTAGGGGCACATCCTATGGTACCCCACATTATCTAGTCATTTACTTATACTAAAAGTGCTCGTACACTCCAACCTAGTAGTCATGTAACCAACAACTAACCCTCATATACCATAACTACATTCCATCCTCAGCCCACCCAATAAATCTTCTATAGGGCCTCCATATGATACCATGAGCCACTAATCTATCTAAAAATCATCTATAGTGATCTATCCCAGGAGACTAGATAGTTAATGTTCTCTTCCACCACTCCCTAAATGGCTATGGATGTGCCCACTCTAGCTTAGGTATTCCAATCAGATGCACAACTATAATTTGCTTATAACTCTAACAATGCAATAAGGTAGTTGCACTCACACCACCACTAAATGCCTCCTAGGTAAACTTGTAAAGATCCCTATATAGCTGGGCAATCATAATCCTACCCCATGATAACGCAGTGTCATACACCTCCACATTGTGAATGATCCTATGCATCTTATATATAATCAACACTCCACTCTTATTCATAAAAACAATCAAAGCCAGCAACATGTCCAACCACTTCCATAAGCATGGAACACTAGACTATATTATAATTGATAGAAACACATCACTATCACTACCTCTTAGATGTATACCTGAAGGTACAAAAATAAAATACAAGGATACATGGTCAATAACATCAACACCCATGTCATCCTATAAATTCATATGTCATCTACTAACTAATAAATGCAAAATATGATACACATCCTCTAATGTCATAGTAATCTCTCCTATAAGAAGCCAAAAAGTACATGTATATGCATTATACCTCTCACATAAGGTAGTAATAAGACACCTATCCCACTGCACAATTCTTAGGTCACACACATAACCCAACCCTGCCCTATCCGTCATAGCTCTGTCATCAACTAATAATGGTAGTAGCCTCAATGTCTCCATCACTTGGCCCATACAAAACTCTCTAATCCACACCTCACCCTAAAAACACCAAAAAATAGCATATATATCCATCCATAATGCCAAGTCACTAGCCAAAAAATAATAATAACTAACAAATCAATAGCTCAAAAAAATTAGCCTCCACAATAACAGTGATAGGTACAAGACAGGAGCACTTCAACCTAGATAATAGCACTAAAACTTAGACAATAGTGCTAGGTGTAGGACAAGAGTGTTGGAACTACTCAAAATTTTCCTAGGAATCTTAAAGTAGCTCAAAAACATCAAAAATATGTTTATGAGTAGATAAAAATCATGTGTTTCAGTTACTTAGTAGTTTAACATAACCACCAACCTCAATTTGGGCTGTCACTGCTCAAACCAGGTCATGGTAGGTGCTTGTCTCCTTGACATATCTCTTACTCAAAATCTCCCAATCTCAAACTAGTCAATGTGCAAATGAATCAAGAGTCAATCCAATTTACCTATAACAAACAACTTTTTCATTCAAATCAAAATGCCATTTTTCCCCATAACTTGAACCTCATAACTCCATTTTTCAAACCATCTTCTTCCATGGAATCATGACAATGATACCTTCAACATTGTGCCTTCTTTGTTCTCTTACTAATTCATTTATAATAACATGCACATCTCTATATTTTTATTACACTTAGACTTACACCTTGATCATCATCAATCAAAACTTGTTCCAAATTCAATAACTTAGTCTAACTAATCAAACAAATTCTCAATTAATTCAAACTATACCAACCTTATTTCTATCATTATGCCACTATTCATCAATTTTGGCTCAACCTCCTCTATCACAAATTTCATCCATTTCCCTAAAAGGGGGGCATCATTCCTCCTATTCTTATTCCTACACTTACCCAGCATACCCATCCACTCTTATAAGTGGGTACACCATGGTTCTTACACCTCCAGTAGTCAAATTATCAGATTCAGCTCAGATCAATCAAAATATACAATGATTCAGATCACATGGGTCACTTAGCTTTGCTCAAGACATTTAAGGGGATATACCTTCTATAATGATCTTGATATTCAATATATGCAGAAATACCCTTAAGGTAGGGAAACACCATATAATACTCCTTTAGGAAGGAATAACTCCATAATGTCTCTTCGAGGGGACAACCTCCAATATCCTCTTACAATAGAAGACTCAATGCTTACTTAATATCTTTACCATGATAATCATCTCCTATATATACATGTATCTAACCCATGGATGGATAACCTCCTAATCCCAATATAGGTTGACCATTACCCAATGTACTACTTCCACAAGTTACTTTATTATCCTAATATATTGTACCCATATAATTGACTAAGGGTATGTGTGCCACATGTCAACATCTCCATCAACCCATATACATCAATATATCATATCCCTAAGTACATAGCATTACTTCCCTCTTTGACATGTTTCATCCCAGAAACATAGGAAGAAACTAAATAATGAGTGTGCTTCAAATCATTGCACACTTGTCTCCAATCTCGATCATCTAACCATCCATATATGATCTTGACAGGTGATATCTCTCCAAGCTTGTGTCCAAAATCAATTGTGCTCAGCTGATTTCATTTATGATCATAATTATATTGCTTTGGTGTCCAAGCATAATTATACTGCTTTGGTGTCCAAGCATAATTACTCCTCTTTTTAATCAATGTACCATATTACACTGTGCTACTCTGATTCCAACCATGACCATAGTAGGTATTCTTCCATGCATAGTCATAGTGATTCCCCCATTCATTCCATGTGCCATAGTATTTCTTCTTTGGATTCCATGCATATCCATAATGATTAAAAATTTTATTTCTTGTATAGACAAAATGATTGTTGTTATGACAATTCCTCAGCTGGTTCCATGATTGTTTCCTTTCATGATGATGTGGGTGTCTATAGACCTCAACATTTTCCAATACTTTGACCTTATCCACCTTTGCTTCTACCTCTTCCACCTTTTCCTTATTTGTCTCTTGAGTAGATGAAGTGCTCATTTGTAGTGTGTCTTTATCTATATCATCGGAATCTTCAATATGTTCTTCATCACCTATTTCCATCTCATCCTCATGATCTACCTAGATTGTTATTGGTGCCTTTTTCACTATGATATCTTGTAAAGTGATCTTCTTTTTCTTATACCAAAACTTCATGAACTTTTTTTGAACATTAATTAATATTCATTGTTTCTAAAGTCTCTAACCATGGATATCTAAGAACTATATCCACATCATCCATATCCAAAGCATAAAAATCTGAATGCAAAACATATTTTTCCATAATGAGTTTTAGATCTTCAAACATTGAAATATTCTCACCATCTACTTGAACCTCTTTGATATTCTTTGCTTGAACATGTAGATGCTTGGCCACATTCATGTTAATGAAGTTATACTTGCTGGTAGGGTTTATGGACACAACCACCTTCTTCTTTTGAATGCATCCATGAAATTGAAAAATTGACTTGGATTTATTTGGAGCCAAATTATTTGAACACTTATCATCTAATTATTCTTCTTCTTCTTCAATTGCTTCTTCTACTTCTTTTTCTTCTTGTTCTTTTGTTGATTCTTCAATTTCTTCTTCTTCTTTTTCTGATTCTTCTTCTTCTTTATCATCATGATTTTCTTCCTCTTCTACATCCTCTTTTTTGTTTATATCCCATCGATCTAGGAAGGTTTTCTCCATTGCTTCCCATGAAGAATACTATTGCGCAAAGCTCAATTCATTAGTCCACCAATGTTTTGCAGGCCCAAACAAAGAAAAACATAATTCTATTTTCCATTAAAAAAAATAGTATTCTTCTCCTTAAAATTGATCCACCATTCTCTAGCATCAACATCATCTTCCCCTAAAAATTTTTTCAACTCCGTGATCCACAAAAAAAATTAAGGTTCATGAAACCCTAAAATATCAAAACTAATCCATAAAATCGCAATAAATCACTCCAAACAACTCAAAAAATTCTGAATTTTTTACTGTACTTCTCTTATATATTCTTACATATCCATTAAAAATTTCAAATAAAAATTCGTTATATTTCAGAATATATAGTGAAATTATTATAAACCCTAAAATAGCAATAACTCCCTCAAAATGAATAGAAAAATCTCAATGTTTTTATTGTGACTTATTTGAAATATTATCCATATCTAGTAAAACATTTGTCAAAAAATTCATAACCAATCAAAAGTTATTGATGATTCAAAAAAAACTAGGGTTTCACTCCACAAATTGCCCAAATTGAAGCTCTGATACCACTTGTAATGATCTTGATATTCAATATATGTAGAAATACCCTTAAGGTAGGGAAACACTATATAATACTCCTATAGGAAGGAATAACTCCATAATGTATCTTTAAGGGGACAACCTCCAATATCCTCTTACAATAGAAGACTCAATGCTTACTTGATATATTTACCATGATAATCATCTCCTATATATATACATCTATCTAACCCATGGATGGATAACCTCCTAATCCTAATGTAGGCTAACCATTACCCAATGTAATACTTCCACAAGTTACTTTATTATCTTAATATATTGTACCCATATAACTAACTAAGGGGATGTGTGCCACATGTCGGCATCTCCATCAACCCATATACATCAATATATCATATCCCTAGGTACATAGCACCTTCAGTTTACAAATACATAGATTATTTAGATATAGTGGTTTAGTTAATATGGATCCACAGTGATTTTATTTTACAAATACATAGATTATTTAGATACATTGGTTTAGTTCATATGGATTAACAATAATTTTAGCTTACAGATACATAGATTATTTAGATACAATGGTTCAGTTCATATGGATCCATAGTGATTTCAGCTTACAGATACATAGACTATCTAGATACAATGGTTTAAATTATATGGATTCATAGTGACTTCAATACAGATTCAAACTTAGTACTAGATTTGGGGGCATGTACATTAATTTACATCTCACACATACAGCTTCATACATCATGACATAGTTACAGGACCAGATAGTAGATTATAATCATAGTGTAGAGCATGGTAATTTGATCTCCATTTTTATACATGGGGTATGGCATGATAGGTCATACCACATGTTTTTATAAATATTACTAGAGTATACATACACATCACTCACATACTAGATTTAGGGGCATGGCACAAATGTTCATGTTCTTCACCATCTAAGATGATATAGATTAGAATGGAAAGACATGTCATTCTCTTCTTGCACATTTACTAAAGTTTTATATTACACCTAGCTATACCTAGGTTGTCACTAGATTAGACCACATAGTCATCTATAGCAGTTGGTCCATTATATTACCCAAACCCAAACTACATGAGTTTATGTAGGAAAGAGGATAGACATTAGATTTGGGCCTCTAAGCATTTCTCAATTCTAATTCTTATATTCAAAGTGGGGACTGCTATATTTTTATCTTCATATCATATAGATTCTATACACACATTCCAGATTACATGAGTTTATGTGGGATAGAGGGTAGACATTGGTTTTGGGCCTCTGAACATTTCTCATTCCAATTAGATTCAAAATAAGGGACAAGCATTTCCCTCCTTCATGTTATATAGATTCCACTTCTAAATCTAGTACATGGGGGCATCCATTTTAAGGATTCCTTCTTTCTCTAGGCACTATTTAGCTCTCTATCTACTTCCCTGGCTAGGAAGTGAGTTAGACCCTTTATAGTACATTCATCTCCATGCAGGTAAGTTTAGGTACACACTCTCTTTTATTTTTTTACTCTAGTATTTTATTACATTACATCACTATAGTAAAAGGGGGGAAAATGTATACACCTTAAATTGGTCAAACAACCACACATATCATGTCTTTTCATATTCCTTTCATTGGAGACTATAACTAGAGAATATGAGCCTTGTTTTCATTTATCCATGTATTTTGTTTTACTCATCTTGGTCTTGTTTCATGTTTGAGTCACCTTTTTACTTATTACTTGTCATCTTTATACTTCCAAATCCTCATTCCACCTCAACTAGGTTAGATTACCCATGCTCATTTCATCCCCCTAGGTCTCGAGCTTATAGGCTAGGAACATTGGGATTGGACTACAGTTTTGGACACTAGGGTGTCCATTTCTAGTGCTCTTGTCTAAGGTCATTTTAATCTCAAATGATCAGTTTCCCTTAATGATTCTGAGCCTCATTCTTATCTTCATCCTTAATTTTTCCAATGTTATCCAAATGTGAATAAATTTCCCAAATTTAAAAAGAAAAAGTCTCCTATAAAAAGGACTTCACAAGGCATTTTATATTTAGCACTTAATACTTTGGCACATTACATAATTAAAATCAGTTAATAGTATATCTCAGTATTCTGCATCACACATAGACTTTCATGCTTGATCAAGGAAGGGTCTAGGCAAAACGCATTCTTGCATCTAATGTTAACATTGATTATGTATGTTCCCTAAAGGAGAACTACATTTGATTTGAGACCCTATCTTGAGGTTTAATGGAGGAAGTGATCAGGATAGTAGGGGTTCCAAATCATGTGATCATACTTCCCTTAACCTAGTTTTTCCCCCTTATGATTTTAATGTATTTGATGTTTCATGTGTGTAGATAGATCCAAGGTTTTGAGATTGAAATGGACTTGTAACAAGCTCTACTAACATTCAGACACCAAAATTTCATATATATGTTCACATAGAGATAGAGGATAGAACATAGAAAGCTTAGACCTTCAAGACAATAGTGGAAAAAGGGACTATAATGATGGACCCTAGGGTGTCCATTTCCAGCATTCCTATCTAATCATAAAATGAAGACTAGATATAGGTTCCAAACATCTTCCCAATCTTGTGTAACAATTTTTAGCCCCTAGGTCATTCATCTCAACCTATTTTCCCAAATAAGTTTATTTCTCTCCATATGTAATTGATGTAATTAATTTTTATAAAAATTTATATTTTAATATATTTGATTGGATTTTCCCCTTACTCCAGACCCTTTATTGTTTAGGAACTAGACCCTAGTTTCCCAAAATTAATAAAATAGATTGCAATCACAATAGCCATTAACACATCCTCTACCTAGGTAGTATACCCCACTGGGTAATTCATATGCGTCAATCCTTGACAAAATTTTAAGGGCTTTTATCATTAGACTTCCTCAAATTAAACCAATAAATAATTCTCTTCTAAAACCAATTTGGTTTATAGATAATGACATTTTTGTGTATCATCATACAAATGGGCATGTGGTAGATAGATGTTAGTATTTTAAGACATTTGTCCAAAACCTTATTGATCAAAAGGAGGTTCCAAAGGATAATATCCATGTTCACCCCAACTTAACCTTGAATGTCTTTAAGAAATCAATCATTAAACCTCTTCCTACACCAATTTTTTTTAAACTAATAATCAAAACCATCACAACAATGAGTTCCATGCTTTAGATTTGATCCTTAATGAATCTATGACTAAGGAAACTATAATCAAACCTCAACCTTTATCAATCCACTTGTTGACCAAGTGAAACCTTTCTAAAACATCACTAAGGAAGAATAAACCTTAACCAATCCAATTTTTGACCAAGTGGAACCTTTACAAATTTCCTTTGAAACTAAAATTAAGGAAATAACCAACGTAGCACTTCCAATTCCCCTTATAGTGGATCAAATTCAAACCAAACCACCTCTTTCACTTCCCCTTGTAGTGGATGAAACTCCAACAAAATTACCTATTATACTTACTCATTTTTTAGAACTAATCAAAACCCCCTCACCCATTCCACTTCCTATTTTAGTTGAACAAATGCAAACTCAAAATAATTTACTTATTTATCTTCCCCTTTTAGTGGAACAAATGCAAAATACCTCAACTAAAGCCAACCTAATCTCAACTACAACCAAGTCAATCCAATTAATCTATAATCTATTCATATTCATCTACCTAATGACATTATCTTTGGTTCAATTCCATTTTGAATAGGGTAAAATCTTTGTCATCTTACCTCAACATATAAACCAAACAAACAAGAAAACCAAACCAACAAACCAAATCAACCATTATCTTACCTTCCTCAACCAATCAAACTAACCTTTAAAGCAAATCATTCAAACACAACCAAATCACCCACCAATTTAAACTAAAAACAACCATCCATTAAAGTTTTATTAAATAATAATGAATAAAATAGTAATCTTGCTCACCATTTTAACCAAGCTATTAATACCACATCATCTAGCCCAGTTAAGATTCCCAAACTTTTTAAACCCTTCCTTGGCACCAAACCAAAGCTCTATCATTGTGATAATCAGACATTCTTATCAAACCTATATATATTCCAAGATTATGTTACCAACATCTTTATTGGATCCCAAACCCACCAAATTCCAATCTGATAGCATTTCCATCACTTAGTATCAAAGAAGAAATACTACCCAAACCACTATCTATAACTTGAACGCTGCACCAACTAAAGACTAATAAACTAACAATCCTTGGGAGGTAAATGAATTCATCTTCATCTCCCCTAAACCCTCTTAACTAACCAACATCTTCATATGAGATCCTTTTCCCACCTTTAAACATTCACATAAAAATCATCTGGGGGAACTCTCCCTCCAAAGGCTTTGACCATTCATTGGCCTAAAACCTACCCATAAAAAATGCCCAAAATCAACACCCAAACTAAACCTTAACCTCTTGCCTACCACTCTACACCATTTCCCATCCAAAACCTATTCCTAAAAACATTAAACAATGATCAAACCAACCCTTGGCACTTATGCCTCAACCTACACCTATCTTAGCACCAAACCAACCTTAAATAAACCTTGTGCTTGAGCAACCTTTTTATAAAAATCTAAGTAGCCTTCAACTTGAACCATTCCTTTTGATCTCTTTTTGCCTCTAAAATATTATCAATCTTGGTCTTTATTATACCATCATCAATCTTCCCTTAGGCCTACTTTACTTTTAAACCTCGACTGATATCAGTTGACACCTGACCAACATCAGTCACTATCATGACTAGAACCTAGCTCAAAACCTCGCCTTATCACCCAAACAACCTAAACCAGCTAACCAAAGCCCAAACCAAAGTCTAACAAGTAAAAATAAATCCTAAAAACCATTATCTAACTAAAACTTTTAGAGACAAAAGTAATCAGTTTGTTTCTTTCAACCTATATAAATGTTAAACTAGTAGTATTTCCAGAGTCCATGTGTTGAGCATTTATGGATTTCTGGTTAAAATTGTATCAAGAATTTTTAATCAACATTTTATTTCACACTCCATGAACCATCATTAGGATGAGAGAATAATAGATAATATTATAGACTTATAGCTTCCTTTATAAATAAAGCAATAGAGCCCAGTGATGTCAACGAATCAAGAAAGGTAGAAAAGGTAGGTATAGTTGAGAGAAAAAAGAAAGAAATCCATATGAATATTAAACAATAGTAAATTTAATTATTAAAATCCATAAATTTTAAGGAATTAAAAGTTTATTAAAAATTGTCAATTGTAAATTATAAATTATCGAACTCTATTGTGATCTAAGAATTATAAGTAGTTATCCATCTAGAAACTTTTCAACATCTAATCAAGTGCTAGAAAAATAGTTTGGGGACATCTTCACTCATAATTGGACTAAACCATTTTTTCATGAGTTTTAATTTGGGGCAAATTAGAGCCTAAACCCCTGAATACTTTGTATTGACATGTGTTTTTTTAAATTAAGTTCTTAATCATCTTGTGTCTAACTTAAGCTCATCCTTTATTTTCAAGTAACTTCATCTCCTTATTTTTAAGGAAAACCAATTTAAATATAGGATCATGTGATTATCTTTCATATTCTTAGCTTAATCCTAAGCATGGGTGCCATGGCTCTACTCATGGCATGACTTTCATGGTTACTTTTCATCCCTTATAATATGGCATAGTCATATAAAATGTCCAAATTGGTATCTTGAGTTTGGATTATGACACCCAATCCACAGGACCCTCTTGCATGTTCTCATAACCCTTCTAGACACATATTTTCTTATAACCAATCATTCTTAGACTTCTAAGACTTGATTCTAGTTTAGCTAGGCTGTATTTCCTGTGCTAGTTCCATCTCCTAGGTCTTGAGCCTATAGGATAGGAGAACTAGGGTTAGACTATAGTGTTAGACCATAGGGTGTCCCATTTTTAGCACTTTTGTGCAATCACATTTTGAACCCAAATGACTGTTTCCTTCTAATTCTTATTCTTCATTATGTTAGTCTAGCACAAATACATTTAACCCATGATCGATAGATCTTTATAAAATCCCATGAAAATTTCATTTAGAAGGGGTTGGCAAATATCAAAAAATAAGCAAAACCACTTAGAAAAAATTACCTAGTATCTGCAGACATCCATCCAATACAAATACCATCATATTAAAACCCTCACACTAGTCCCTATCCACCTCAATCACTCTTAGTTTGGAATTTTTGCATCCACATAACACTATTGCATAAATCACATCAAGTGGGAAAACTACATATGGCTTGATCCCTCTTCAGAGTATTGATATGTATGCAATGTGCCCACATAAGGGGTGTGGATACACATTCAATTCATCTTACAAACACTAAGCCCCCATTTCTCAAGTTTTATTCAAGCATAATGAAGCTTTAGAGTTTAATATTAAATAAGCTATACAAGGAGCTCCATTGATATTCAAGTTCTGAAATTTTATAGGTAGGCTCACATAGAGACAACAGACAAAACACAAAAAACTCAAATCTTTGTAACTAGTTTGGACAACAATGATAGGACCTAGACTATAATACTAGACCCTGAAGTGTCATGTTTTTTATGCTCCTATCCTTTCATTGAATGAAAGCCATATCCTAGTTCATGACACTATTCCAATCTTGCACAATGAGTTTCAGCCTATGTCTCAATTGTCTAAGTCTATTTTTAATCTAAGTTGCATTTCTCCTTATTTATTACTATTTTTTGAAAACTATGAAAGTCAAATAAATTATACAAATTAGTACTATAATTATTTTAATATCATTTACTAATTTACTTATTCTAGGCCTATAACTAAATTAGGAATACGACTCCAATATATCCAAAACTATTAAATCATTTGGTGAACCTGACTTATTTCATTTATGCACAAAAACCTTAAAACCCCTAGGGTAAATTCCTTGCTGATTTTTCCAATTTTTTTCTTGGATATTTAAATCAAAAATTTATATTTAAATTTTTAAATTTACCTTAGTAAGTTTTAAAATAATTTCATTCAAACCCTAGTTGCCTATACTAGGTCTCGATATTTTTCCAATATTTTTCCTACATATTTAAATCAAAATTGCACATTTAATTTTTCAAAACTTCCTTAATAATTTTTGAAAATCATTTTTCAAACCCTAGTTGCATATACTAAGTCCCTTTTCTCATTGGAGGTATAACCTTACATCTAAATCAAATTTCACATAAAATCAGCAATGGATCTCACTTCTTTCTAAATAATTCTTGAAAATAATGAGTCTATACTCAGTATTATCATGTACATGAATGATGAATTCCACCATATGTTAATAAAAATCTTCATTCTTTCTCTTTTGTGCTTAGTTTTTATAATATGGGATGATATTAAGAAAATTATTGTTAAACATAGTGAGAGCCTTTTTCTTCAAAGCAATGTTTATCTTTCCTTAATATAAAGTTTAGATATTTCTTTTGCATATTCTTTCTCTCTCATGCATAACAATTTTCATCTCTATTTTGTTAAACATGTGTAAAATATCATGTTACAAGTCAAAAAAAATTATGCATTAGTACAAAGTTTTATGCTCTATATCCCTCATTTGATATCTCATATAGGGAATGTTCTTTATGATCATATTTATATACAACTTAGCACTAAAATTACATGAATTTCATCCCACATACATGGTTTCTACCTAAAGGATCCATTACATAAGCTAACAACCATCTGTCAAGTTTCAATGTCATATCTTATGCATAGGAAAGAATTTCCTTTTCCTCCTATCCCCCAAGAGGGTGATAGATGTTTTCCCTCTAACCAGGTCCATGCTATCACCCCTTCAAAAGGTGAGGTATCCTATATAATTTTTCCTAATGCATAAATTCAACCTATAGTTTCTTCACACCCTCTTCAACATATGTGCTTACAAGTTCAATCAAAAGCAACTAGGGTTTGCACTTGTGAGACTCTAAGGGATCAAATCATTAGTATGAGCGAGTTAATTTCAGGCTTACAAATGCAGAATCAACTATTATATAAAAATATCACAACATTGGAAAATTAGATTATAATACAAAATCCTTAAAGGCACCCTAGTACAAATCATTTATATGCAACTTCACCTAGTCAATTGGTTTCAAGAAATATAACATATCGAACTAAGAAATCACAATAAAGTAACTATACAACTAGTGATTCAAAAATCATTAAAAGATCAAATAATATTTAAAGTGAGGTACTAAGGTAAATGATTAAATATAAGTTGATCAAACTACCTCATCTACATCCAGTGAGAGCATCTAGATATTATTATGTATATCATAGAATACATGGGCATCACACATATTCATGTTTGGCATTGAAAAACATATACAACATATAATTGATAATGAAGACCCTATACAAGGTAAATTAGTCAAGAAATCCATAGTGACATAGGAACACATTCACAAAGGGTCAAATTCAGAAATAATACAAAAGTGGCTACTAAAGCATAACTAAAAAGATAAAAAAAGATAAAAAAAAAACAACATCAAATCAAGAAATAGTACCAAAAGTGTAGGTAAAGCATGAAATAGATGTAAATATACCTCTCCAAAATGAGGATAAACTTTCAAAGTAGTATGGGTTTGGTCAAAAATATCTAAAATAATCTGATTATCAAGGTCAAGGGTTGGGTAAGCATGCTCAAGGCATCACTACTCATAGTCTATAAATTAATAATATTTGTCACCAATGTTTAGTATTTATTGAACATCCTAAGGAAAATCATTCATAGACATAATTTATCAAAAGAAAATATCTAGATACAACAAAAGTCAACATTAACATTCCATTGGTTTAAAATAAAGATGATAATGATGAGTGAAACAATATATGTTATTATGATTTCCAAGATACTGATAATGAATCCAAATATTTAATGTCATATTCATAGCCATTCCCTCATGCTTTATAATCATGCATGATTCCTTTGTTTGATACAATACACCATAATAAGGAGTCTCTTATGAGACTCATCAGTTGGTATCATTTCTTCAAATCACTTGTACATAGCTTCTTTTCAATCTATTATACATAGTCTCCCTATGATTGATTGTACATAGCTTATTAAAAAATACAAAAACATTCAAATATGTCAAAATACCAAAAATATTTCAATTTTATGAATTATCCATGCTTTACATTTCTACTACCATGTTCAACATACATTTTTTGTTATATGTTATTATTTGTCAATTTATCTACATTACCATGATTCACTTGATCTTCTTTTGAGTGTGTGTAGTGATATTTATATCCTTGGTTGCTTCACTCTGCCCATTAAGGGGGCATCCTACTTCTACATTCAAGACATACATTGATATATCTACCCACAGGGGGCATCTTCTACACAACTACACCATCCAAGTTATGTCATTCCTAGACCACACACTTTATTTATCATATTGATGTACATTACTTACTAGCTTACATAGATTATTCTATCAACACTCACTAGTATATAACACTTTTATATCTCTTAATATCTACCTGGTATTGTACTACATCTTTTGCATACTTTCATGTCTTAATTTGATTAATTAGATGTCATTGTATTTCCAACATATTACATGTTTTCCTTATTTGTTGTGTAGTTAGATGTGATTGCATTTCTTAGTTCTTATTTTGTCTATTATCATTATATTTCCAACAATTACATCATTTCAATTATCATTGATATATCATGTATTTTTCAGCATAACACACTTATAGAGATATTTATTCTAATGGTAGTTATTATAGGGTCTTCATTTCTAACCTCAAAAGAGAGGGCAATAGATAGGGGTTTTGTCACAAAGATTAGAGCTCTTACCGATCAAAAAATTAGTTTTCAAAACACTCAAAATAGCAATCAAAGGTCAAATTAGGTAGAATAGACTAGAAAAACATTGATGATTATAGAATAATCATCAGATTTATAAAAGGACAACAACATTGGACATATATAATAGCACCAAAAAATATGATATCTTATTTTTAGTGCTCCTATCCAAACAACAAAAAACCTAGATTTTTTAGAAATAGGTAGAAAGGTCAGCTCAACTATAGTTTTGTCACATACAGTTCAGTTCTAAATTAGTATTTTATTACAATTTTTCCCAAATAATCTGAATATAGGGGCATCATGTGTGGAATGATATCTCTCACTTCCAATTTTAGATTAGGTAGTTCATATAACTTCCAGATCATAATCCATGTTACAAACACTAGTGATTAAGGGTAATGTGCACATCACATTTGACTTCTTTTCTTTTCAAGTTCAATATATTACCTAGGCATTCTCAATAGTTGCATGCCTTATTCTATCTATAATTGGTTGGAATAATTTTAGAGTGGCTTTCATATAAGCCTAACCTCCACATTCTTGAGTTGATTCCATATAATCTTATTTCTCAATTTTGGAGTGGCTTTCATATAAGCCTAATCTCCACCTTTTTGAGTAGCCAAGAGTGGCCTAGTTTCAATCACCTATTCAGCTATCCATGTCACATTATTAGAATTCAAAGCATTCATGGGATTTAGGAGCCATTTCATATGACATAGATTCATATCAATATTAGTTCATAGCTTCACTTAGTGGGCAATGATGGAGCCAAAGGACTAGCTAACCTTTGTATTCTTGAGCCACTTACTCAAAGGGATTAGACACACAATCCAAATATCAATTAGCACATGCATGATCACATAGCTTTACTTAGTGGGTGATAATGGAGCCAAAGGGCCAACCTTTGCATTCTTGAGCCACTCTCAAGGAATTGATTACTCAACTCTATTCATGATATTACTCTTAGTAAAACACATAGCTAGCATCACTCAGTATCACAATAGGTTTTATTTTGGTTCATGTACCTGGTGAGGTGTATTCATTATTTTCTCTTCCTCTCTCTCTTACCTAGCTTTTGTATATTATTATTTTAGATATAGCATATCTAGTAAGAATTGATATACTCTTTATTTTCTCTTATGGATTTACATTTCATAATGTGCTCTCTCTACACACACTCAACATCACACAGCTTCATGGGCTTCACCCTTGTAAGTAATCTCGGGTACACTTTCTACTTTTCTTTATCCTAGTATTTTATTTTATAGAATTACTAGAATAAAGGGGGGGGATTTAGTCATATAAAATGTCCAAACTGGTAGCTTGAGTGTGGCTTGTGACACCCAATCCATAGGACCCTATTTCATGCTCTCATAACCCTTCCATACACCTTTTTGCTTATAGTTGGTCATCCAAAGACTTTTGAGACCTAATTCTAGCTTAGCCATGTTGTATTTCCCATGATAATTACATCCCCCTACGTCTTCAGCCTGTAGGATAGGAGCATTGGGGTTAAACCATAGCACTAAACCTTAGGGTGTCCCATTTTTTGTGCTCTTATCCAATCACATTTATAACCCAAATGACTATTTCCTTCTTATTCCTATTCTTCATTATGTTGGCCTAGCACAAATACATTTAACCCATGATGAATAAATCTCTATAAAATCCCATTCAAAGTTCATTTATATGGGGTTGTAAAATATCAAAATATAAGTAAGAATACAAGAAAAACTGTTGAGGCAAATTTCCCTATTCTCTGCATATAACCATCCAATACAACTACTAGTATATTCAAACCCTCAAACTAGTATTTAGCCACCTCAAGCACTTTTAGTTTGGAATTTATGAATCTACATAACACTATTTTAAAAATAACATCATGTGGGAGAACTACATATGGCTTGATCCATCTTTAAAGTATTGGTATGTAGGCAATATGCCCACACAAGGGGTGTGGGTACACGTTCAGTGAATCTTACACACACTAACCCCCCATTTCTCAAGTTTTATTTAAGCATAATGAAGGTTTAGAGTTTTTTATTAAATTATATATACAATATCCATCAAAATTCAAAATCTAAAATTTCATAGGCAGGGTCAGATAGGGACAACAAAAAAAACCTAGAAAAATTAGATCTTTGTGACTAGTTTAGATAATAGTGGTAGGACCTAGATTATAGTTCCAAACCCTAAAGTGTCATATTTTCAGCAATCCAATCCTTTCACTAAACAAAATCTATATTTTGGTTCATGACACTGTCCCAATCTTGCACAGTGAGTTTCAGCCTCTATCTCAACTATCATAGTGCGGTTTTAAGCTTATTTACCTTTCTCCTTATTTACTACTATTTTTAGAAATATATGAAAGTTAAATAAATTATAAAAATTAGTAAAATAATTATTGCATTATTGTTAACTAATTTACTTATTCTAAACCCTTAATTAAATTAGGAATAAGACTCCAATATTCCTAAAATTGTTAAATCAGATGGATCCCCATGGTCATTATCACTTAAACCTCCTCTCACCCACTACTTAACCTTTTTGTGTTATAGTTTTGCCTCCATAAAGGTAAACCTTCAATCCTATATAGACTATTCGATGCCTAAAACACACATAAAAATATAATTTGGGATACCAAAATATCACTTGGGTTAAAAATCTAAAACCTATAGACTGCTCCCTTGAAGGACAGCTACCCAAAACAATCAAAATTGCTTAAAAATGTAGATTTCTCCCTTGAAGGACATTTATCAAATTAAACAAATCCACAGTCTAGACCACTCCCTTGAGGGATGGCTATGTCAAACATTTTTCACAGCAAGAAATCACTTGGAAGCTTCTTAAACCGATCAGTTTCCCAAACACATCAAACAAAAGCATCAAAAGACCCATAGTCAAAATTAAAAAAAATAAAAAAAATTGTACAATAAAGCTACAATCAAGTTTCACAAAATCAAAAAGTATACTTCCCACATTGATTAGTCTACACTAAATTAATAGCATGGACTTGTTTATAATGGTTCCTAGGTCACCTATAGAAGGGTCAAGCCACCCCCACAAGAAGGTTACACTATCATCCATTCACTTATTTTATATCATCCACCTCCCTTTTTATCTTCTAAAAACAAGGGATTTTGAGTTTACTTGACGCTATGTGATCAAGTTACTTCTTTTAATAAAATTAAATAATAATAATGCAATGCATGAAAGGGACTTATATTCATAATCCAACCCATCTTGCTATCTTTTCTAATATGAGAATTTAACCTCCTTCTTCTACTTTTATGACCACTTGTTGACACAATCATGAAAGTGTATGTCTTCCTTTTTGAGTCATTGAAAACCCAACTACTAAATTTGCACCCTCTCACTATAAAATGGGTCACCTTTTACCAAACCAAATAGTACACCAAATTGGATAGCCAATTTGTGTACTACCAACCAAATGTTTTCAAAAAACCCACATTATCACAACTATTCACACATTAGAAAACACTTTGTTCTCCACCAACCTACCAACCAAATAACCTCAACTTGGTCATTTTGGCCTAACATTCATAATTTTTATGACCACACCTCACCTAGGACGTTTTGACCACATACCTACCTCATCATACTTGATGAACTCAAGCTACTTTTGTGCACATCAATTAAGGTGCACAACCCTTTGTGGTCCTGACACCTATGATCATTTTATCTTCTCAAGATCACATCCTACTTTTGGATCCCTATGAACACTTAAACCTTGTCTAAGAGACTTGAGTTTATAGGTGCTAACCTAACACATAAATAATATAGCTATAATTGATAATCATATCACTTATCCTTCTAGCACCAACCTTATTTTACAACCTACCTCAACTATGGTAACATAGTCTATGAATGATCTATGATATCTCCCATAGTCTCACTCATTCTAGCCATTCATTAATTTCACACAAAGCCCTTTTAGGTGCCTTAGAATACACCCACTTATGGTTCTAATACCTACATCCTATTCCAGCTTCTTAGGATCACTCTACCTTTTAGTCCTATATGAACATGGACACCTCAGTACAAAGACTTGCATTTATAATTTCACCCATATCCACTATGCCTAATGTGGTGTCCTGGATCACTTGTCACTTATCCTCCTCAATGCATCCTTATTTTTCACACCATCTTACCCATTTTAAAAATCATACATTCTTTTCAAACCCATACCTAAATTAATTTTCACCTCATCACATCTCAGTTTGAGGGGAACATCTCCTCCCATACTTGGGGCATCTAACTTTCCATTGCACTAGTTATTTTTGTTTTACATCTTTAAGATGCAACCTACACAATAAAATGGGGAAAATGTAGACACTAAAAAACTACATGGTTCTAGTCATCGTAAAACACCCCTTGGTCCCCTTAACCCCCTTGGGTTAGGATTAATTATTAAAATCATTCAACATACCCATTTACCCCATTTTAGCTAATTTAATTATTTAATTAATTTAACTAGGCCTATTTACACCTCCCCACCCAAACCCATGGCTAAAGGATGGACACCAAACCTTAGGACTATTTCTCACCTTGGCATTTAATACCCTAACCTCTTAGACTTATTTAACATACATTCTAATGCTCCCTTTAATAACCTCATTCCATTTTCATTACTCTTAAAAACCAACCTTAAGTGTAAACAACTAAATTTAGTAAGTTTGGACTTATTCTCTAAGACTGATGTTGGCTACTTAATGTAACCCAATAACCCTTACTTGAGAGAGAGAAAGCAGGAAAAGAGTTAGAACGTGCAATCATTAAGATCAAGAATAACTAGCCTTATCCAAACTAAATCCAAACCAGACCCAGACCAAAGACATCAAAATGCCTCAGCAACCCACTATGAAGAGATCACACACTGTTACTCTATCCACATTTCTCTAGGCTCCCAAGCAATGTACATCTAACCTCTATAACTCTTTAAGACAATAACTACCAAGCTAATTATCATGTACAAGTCTTTAGTTTGGTATTTGTTTTTTAGTATATTATTTCTTACATCTACTCCTAATCTCTCCCAAACTCCCCTTTGTGTCAGAGTTCTAAAGCTCTGCACACTTTATTTCCCACCAAAGCAGCCACAGACCATTCCCAATCACTTAACTATCCAACTCCTAAGTTTTATACTGTTGGTAATTTATTCTAACCTCATGACATTTACCCAAATCCCAAAAAACCTCTATGACCCTTCTTATAACTCACCCAACAACCATTCTAACCTAAACTAGAACCTATAATGACTGATAGTGGTCATCCTTGACTGACATCAATTGTATATTAACCATCATGTGTTACTAGTGACTAGAATTAGTCACTATGTAACTCATTTTCCCCAAAAAACAAGTCAAAACCACCTATAAACCTCAACCAAAAGTCTTGTTTCTTAGTCCTTATAAACACATAGAGTCAAAAGTAACAACATGAACCAGACTTTAATAGTTTAACATTCTTTGTTAATTAATTTATTTATTTGAAATAATTTATGTCTTTTTTATTAATTACTTCCATTAATTCATGCTACCTCTCTTATCAAAACCTTTTGTTAAATTTAATTGTTTAAAGAGTGTATTTATAGCCTCCAAGGAAGTCTAGTGTTTCTTAGATCTAGCATTTGCTAGGCAATCCACCCACCTATCTCACTAATACACCATATTCTAGTTTCTCTCTTATTTCAGGTCATCCTCTGAATTCAAAGAGGAATTCTCCACAATATATTGTATCATGCACATGAAACCAAATCCAAGTTCTTCAAAAACATACCCCTCTTTTAAGTTTTTACTTGTCTTTTAAGAAAAAGAAAATAAGTGAAAAAAATAGTGAAACAGAACATAAGTATCACCTTCAAGTTATTTTTTACCATCTTTCAAATCACCTTAGTTTCCTCATGATTATTTGGTTTCATTTTTTACCCTCTTTTGGGATGACTTCTCCTACTAATGATTATGCTAGATCTTGTGTAGGTTAGTACAACTTCTCTATTGGCATGACTATCTCCTATTATAATTATAGCTAAGCTACTTCTAAATTATCATTCTCCTTTAGTATGGTCATCTATGTACCCTTTAGTCATTATATCACCTTTATCACATGTATGATCTTTTAAGATCCCCATTTTCCCCTTCTCCTCTCATTTGAGGCACATTTACGCTTGTTTTAAGGTTTCACTCTTTCATGTGTGGCACATCTAAGAATATTTTAGGCGCAAAGATATTTAGGTTCTTCTTTCTAAGAACTAGATGTAATCTCTCTTATGTTATTTATATATATGACCCATATTTTGTCTTTCCAAATCCATATGGAGGAGGAATATAAAAATCCAAAATAATTAAAAATAATCAATGTTAAAATATAAATCAAATATTATAATTCAAATTGCACCAAAAGACATATCTTTGTTTGGCACATCTCCTATTCTAGTCGAAGCTAAAAATCCATATATGGTCTCATGATAAATTGAAGGTCCATTGGGGTGTGGTATGCTAGTAGATAGGGGTAAGATATCTCATTTCATCATTATCTATATTTTACATTTTTAGTTCCACCTACTTACTCACACAAGTACTAAATCTTCACAGTACACCAATGGCTCTACAAGTGGTCCTAAGAAATATATATATATATATATATATATATATATATATATATATATATATATATATATATCCTTTTCCACTTATCTAGAGTGCTTTGTATTTAAGAAGGATGTTTACATCAAGTTTGTGGCATCTTACATATTCAATTTCATTATAATCTTCCTAGATATCCCCTTGATAGATATCATTTTTAGTTGATCACAACCTTTCTTATCTAATTTCAAAAAAATATTTTACACCATCATTTATGATCCCTTTAGGATTTTTAGTTTGTAAGTTTCATTTTAAGATCTTGGATATTACAACTAGGCCTTTCTCAAAAACACCCATCACCATTTATATCCACAACATCTTAGTTACCATAGTTTTTTATTTAGATGGTTGTGATTTTTTACATCACATTATACAACCAACACTCAATTTGAGTTTTCACTCATATTAGTCATTTGCTTATCTTTACATTAATTTATGTTCCAATTTTATTTATGTTGACTTTGCTTATCTTGCATTTGACGTAGTTTATAATAATTTATGTCATTGTTTTATTTAATTATAATTTACTTATCTTTCATTTCATATAGTTTTAAAAAATTAATGTCATTATTTGATTTAATTTAACTTTGATTATATTATATTACACATTTATTTACAATTTTGATGTATTTTTCATGTTTGATTTAAGTTGAATTTACTTGTCTTACATGGGATGACATCATTTTCATGCATATCCTTGTTTGATTATCTTTTGAATTTTCCTACATAGATATTTTGTTTTTACTTAAAATATTGTATGTATCTCACATCGTGTACTTTACATTCATTTTATATTATTTTTACATATTTTGTTTATTGACTCGTCTATCTACTCAATATTTTTATTATTTTAGTTTTCATTACTTTTGACCATGAAATTTCTCACATTTTTTAGAAAATAATAAAACATACATCACATTACATTAAATTTTACCATAACATATATTTTAACCTTTTAGGACTTAACAAGTATAAATACTATGTTTTTTAAGGAGCTAAGAAGGCTAAATTAGGAAAATAATATATGATAAATACAACCACTAAATTGTTATATAATTGACTAATTTTGAATTTTCTAAAAATAGTAATAAATAGTGCAAGTAAGAACTTGGATGGAAAATAATTAAGATGGATGATCTAGGTGTTAAAAACTGATGTAGAAGATTATATCAGTGTCGTAAACTAGATCCTAGTGTAAAAAACCTCTTGGACAATAGCACCATAGTTACATAATAGCACCATTATTATGAATGTGGTGGTAGTGTCCTTATATTGATGGTAGTATCTTTTGTGTAGGACTATCCTGAGCTTTTGAGTGCACTTGTGTCTAGGTCTTTGAGGTATATTCCTACATAAAAAAGTCTTAAAACATTGTATTTTTTATATAATGATTAATTTAGTGATCAAAACCTAATTCTCCATGTAGCTAGTGCATTTATTTTGCATGAGATGAAAAGTGTGTTGGTAAGTAGGGTAGGCTACACATCCTCGACACCCCATTGTGAAGAGAGTTTCCTACATAATAATACTTAGAGGAGGGATTGATCCTGATGTAGTTATCTCCACATAAGTACTGATACAAGTACAAGTTAATCTAGTATGATATTGTCCTTTAGTTATTTAATGTGCTTGAGATTGGAAATCTAAGTTATCTGAGCTCAGGACAATTGTACATGGTAGTATGCAAAAGTACAGAAGAATAGGGATTGATAACCTTAATTATGCACAACTTGTTCTAAGTTTGAATGTGTATTTTTTATCTAATTTAAATCTATTGGTTAGAGGGATAAAATTAATGTATTTATATTATTATGATACTTGTACAAGTGATAAAATAATTCTAAGACAACCCTATGAAGTCTAGTTTTGAAAAGATATCCAACCTAGCTAGGTTATGGTCAAATCAATAATCTAAGGGAGAAATTTACAACTAATAATGATTCCATATTTATATTCTTACATATATGAACTATTATTATAAATACTAAACTAATTATAAAGGTGCATATTTCATTGATCGTGCCTCACAAATATTTTTTGATCCTAAAAACTTGAGATTTACTCAGTCAACACTGAAAATACTATGGATATGGTTGTGTAAACATATAGTAGATAAAATAATCCATATATACTTTTAAATATACATTGTGGAGATGAAGTACTATATATATAAAATACTCTAGAGCTGGCTATGTAAACATTTAGGAGTTGCACTACTCTGAACCTAGTTCTAAATGAACATTCTGAAATTGAAGATACTATGAAGTCGATATACTCTAGAGTTGAATATAATGTGGGGATAAAATACTTTGAAAATATTATAGTTCAGAGCTGAAATACTCCATATCTATATATTATAACACTTTGGAGCTGACATAATATAGAGATAGTTCTAAAATGAACACTTAAGAGATGTTATATTCCATAGATAAATATTTTAGAGATGGATTAGAATTTCTACCAAATCGGTCTTCAAATAAAGAGATTCTATTCCCTGGAGCTTCAACATCTAAACCTATTTATCCATTGTCTATCTCATTACCATTGGATCCATCCCCTTTTTGTTCCATTGTAAATGAAAATAGTATGTATTTTGAATTGAAAATTTAATGAATTTGAATTGTATGTAAATTAATGAAATAAAACACATGGCCAATTTTGATGGCATAAAATATCATTTATATTCTTGTTATAATATTTATCTATCATCTATGCAATTAAAATTCCCAATATGTATCTCTATGTAATCAAAATGCCTTTAATGATTATTTAAAATAGGTTTTTGTACTTTTTTTCAACTTTTTCAAGGGTTTTTAGTTTTTCTAATTAATCATTATCTTTTTAAATAACTTATATCTTTGAAAAAATGATTTTCCCCAAATATTTTTGATATTAAGAGTTTCTCAAAAATAACATAATTTTTAAAGATCATTCTTTGTTTTTAACATAAAATATCATAATGATGGCATTGAAAACTTAATTTTAATAAAATATCACTCATTTTATTGAAAAATAAATCTTTAAATACCATTTTTAATGTTCAATACAAAATATCACCATGGTGATAAGAACTTAAGTTCTAAAAAATATTACTCGCCTTATTGAAAAAAAGAATTTATATATTAGTTGACTATTTAAGATATCATTCCACTTTGAAGGAAGTTATTGGTATTGGGAGTAGAAAGATTGATGTTTAGAGTTCCATAAATTATTAAATTTAAATCACTAACCAAACATCCATATTTTTCATATTCATGTTACAAATACAATAGATGTGCATTTAGACTTGAGTTGTTGAAGATTGCAAGGAGTTTTTTTGATATTGGGTTGTGGTTTATTTACTTGCACTCAAAAGTTCATGATTTTTTCATTTAAAATTTTGAATGGATATGAAATATTTTTTTTTTAAACATGGGGGATATCACAATGAAAAGTTAGTGACACATTTATCATATCAAAGAAAGGAAATAATGTGCCCATGTATGTAGAAAATATGTAAAAATTATAGATAAGTACACACACTTGTATGAAATAGAACAATATTATTCATAGGTGATCAAATATGTTTTTTCACAATAAACAAGAAGCTCTTTTCTTTGGATTTCCTCCTAGCTATAAAATTGGTGACACACTACAATTTGATAGGAAAATATTTATACACTTATGTACATGACTAGATCATATGGGTTGCAACCAAATATTGTCACTCTTTAAAAACATACAAAAGAATAATTAGTGACTTTTATTGAGTTATCTTGGTACTATTACATTACATTTATTAGAACAAGTTATTTGAACAAAGATAATTTGGTTAAATTTTACAATCAAATGGAATTATTTTAATGTACAAAAGTGATTAGTTATAAGATATTGATATTACATATTTAAATGAAAACTGATTAATTTTATAGTTAATTAGAATTGCTCATATATATATATATATATAAACCAAGGAAATTGCTTTTGTACATATAAACAAAGACAATTTTGTTAAAAAATATAGTGACTTAGAATTATTTTTACATAAATAATTATTTATTTATAAAAGATTGTTCTTGCTTATTTACATGGAGTTTTATTATTTTTATAATCAATTGGAATTATTTTTGTATATTATACAATTGATTATTAATAAAAAATATCTTTATAAATTTAAATGTAAGTTGATTATTTTGATGAAATTGAATCTTCTTTGTATCAAAACAATGTATTATTTACACATTGAGAAGATCAATTATCAATGTTGGTTGTGTTTGACTTAAATGGTATTTCAGTTCATACAGTTCATAAAAAAGAATTTGTTGCAAAAAAAACTTGAACATAACAGGGTTATGTAGATTAGAAATAAATACTACTTCCTTAGACCAAAATTAAAGGAATTCTTGCATAATTTTTTGTGTACCTTCAAAATTGGGATATGGACTTCATCAAAATTTAAAAAATGAATGGATTGATGTCTTCATTTCTTTAAGAAATAATGTTGAATGGAAATTAATTTAAATTGGTATATACCCAAGAATAATATGAATCAATTTATGTATTGACTACATTTTTTTTTGAAATCATGTAATATTGAAAAAAACATTGGAGTTGGTTGGGGAATAGATAAAGTGGTGATACAATCAATTCAATAAAGTGTTCATTTATGACTCTTATGAGAAAATATTAACTAATAATAAGGTAAATTATATCATTGGAAATAAATTTAATAATTGTTTCCTTACAAACAACTACTTGCTAAAATAAATTATGGCCAATTTTTCTACACATGAAAGTTGTTGCAAATATAAGACAAGTTGTAAAAATAAATTACATTCAATGTTCATTTAACCAAGTATTTTTTATAATACTTTAACACTTGAAATTTTTTATGACACCAATTTTTTATTTTGGTTTATGATAATATTTAAATAGTTAGTTTATTTCTAACAATAAAAACATGTTCATGGTAATTTCTATAATAATACCCTGTATTTAAGGTTTAAAAAAAATTAAAATGTCCATAATCATATGTATGGTAATTTTAATTAATTAAATTTTTATATTAATTATTACAAGGATTTAAAATTCATAATTTATCCAAAATAAGTGTTACATATATGTGTATGATAATTTTTATATTTAATTTTATTCAAATATTTATTTGTCATAAATTTTAAACACTATCATTTCATACATATTTGCGGTACTCTTACCACATTAAATATTAAATGGATATTTGTGTTATTTTCTCTGCACTTATAAATAAGGTGATAAAATAAAACAAATTGATAAATTTGTTGTAATTTATGATGGCTAATTTTTTTTTTATTGCATCAAAATGGATTATTAATTAATACCATTCTTTACAACAAAAAAAACCATTGAATTCATTTAATAGATTACATTTGATAATCTAGTTGTTTAACATTGAATTCTTAAAAACCTTTAAATTGGAATCCATAAAATATGATATCTAATTCCAATAAACTCTAAATTGGAATCTGATCATAGAAAAATTAGATTTCAATATTTAAAATATTTGATACTATAAAATCCAATAATAATATTTTTGGGTTTTAATCTAGATTGAAATATGTCCAAATTTAATGAAATGGTGGTTAGATACAAGAATAACTTTTGAAAATTCAAAATTTCCCTCATCAAATTCAATGGGGAGTTATAAATACAAGTCCCCCCACCCATCCTAAGATATTATCATGGTAATCTAATTTTGAAACCACCCTTTGCAATAAATTCATCAAACACCTCAAAAATAAATCACTGGCCCTTCAAATAGAAACCATTGAAATAAGTGGCATAACTCATTTGATCACATATAATGGATCCAATTATGCTGATTTTCACTTGAAATCCTTTGGAAATATCTACAAATATTGGATTAAGATCAATACCTTTGTCTCTACCAAGTTACTAGCCAAAAACTTCTCAAGTGATCCCTTAGATTATTACAACCAATTAACATCTAACTTGATCTCCAGTTTGGAAGACATATTTAATGCATAGGATCAATGATTTAAATTTAAAGATCTACATTAAAATAGTTTGTCTCTTTTCATCAACTATAAACAAGAAGTTAATGAGACTACCCAAGACTTCACCAAATGTTGGAAAACCTTACCCAACAAATTTAATCATAACGTGTCAAAATAAAACCTATTCCACTTGTTTACTAATGTAGTTAAAACCAAACTATAATACAATAGCACATCTCTTATTCAAAAATAGTTAGAAGAAGCCCTTGATCAAGTTAAACAATAAGATTTCTTCATAAGGCAATTTGATCCTTCCCAACCAAAGTTTGGGACATGAATTCTTATGAAATATAAAAAATAAATGTTATATATGATGATGTCTTGGACACATATGATTCCAAGAGAACCATCAATGATATTCTATGATGTTTTGACAAAGTGACCCTTTCCCAACCTATCAAGGGAATTACCTTCCAACCTATTCCTCCTTCACAAATCAATCATTTTAAAATTCACTAGCCTCTTTTCCTAGTTGATATTTGGAAATACCTTCCTAAACCCTTACCTATAGATTTCAACACTTCACATCATAATGCTCATTGGTACTATCCTAAAAAAAAGTGTTGGTTCCACACAAATTGGAAACATTACCATGGGACTTGTAAAAAACTTAAACACATTTCTTTAAAACAAAATCTTGGTTTTGATTTTGATAATGAAGTTATGATTTGAGAATGATTGTAAGCTTATGATAAGGTAGACAAAGATCATGAATCCAAATTCAATCATGGTTCACTTCAGCAAGATAATGTTAACTTTACTATTTAATCAAATCCACTTCCAAACCACAATCAAAACCAATAACTAAAAAATAAAAATCATCCACCAACCACTAATGTTGTTGAAACCATTGTTAATCTAAATTATTTTAATAATTCAAAAAATATGGTCAATATGAACAACATGATATGTGTAGTGTATTATATAGATCCTTATCCTTTTTAGACTTGTATCCCTTATGCTACTTAAAAAATAGCCTAGGATAACCCTCTACATCTTGTAGACATTGAATCTTAAGAAATTAAAACCTCCATACTTTCATACTAACCAACTCCACTAGCCAACTTGGTATATTTTGATAAATTCACAATATATCAACTAATGTGGTATCATAACTACACTAGCTAACCTGGTGTAGTCTATTTTTCCATCAACCTCTATTCCAACTATATTGGCTAATGCAATACAGTCTTCCATTTCCAAATTATGTCTAACTGTATCAACTAACTCGATACATTATATTTCCTTAACCACTTATATTTATACTATACTAGATAGAACATTACGGTCTATTTCCATCTTTAATTATGATTATATTTTATTGATTATGTTGATATATTCTTAGTCAAATTTGTTTGTGCAACCAACTACATAGGCTAGTTGAGAAAATTATTTTACAACAATGTGAAGAGATGTGCATCCAAGTTGACCAAACCATGGATGCCTATCTTTCACTAAAATTTACTATAACCTTTATGATCCCCCTAATAAATCTTAATTCATTTAGATGATCATCATTTTTTCATTATTGTACAAGTTGGTGATATTAAAGTCAAAAAATCCTTGATAGATGATTGTTTTTGCACCTACATTTCCTCCTTAGAATCCATCAAAACTTTATGATAGTAATAATTTAATCTTAAATATACCCAAAGTACATTTCAAGGATATGATAAAAGAAGCATGCATCTATTATTATATGTTTAGATCCCTATCATGATATTGTTAATCATTATTATGGTTAATGTTATAACCTTGTTAGTTCTAAGCCTTTTTGGAGCATGCTTTGGAAATAGATTTGTCACTGGACCATACCAATTTAGTAAGTTTTCTAGTCCTTCAAGTTCAATTCCTATAAATGTGTTGGCCATGATAATATGGTTTTCACTAAATTTTAGTCCAAAATAATTAGCAGCATCATTTTGTTCCTTTCATAGAGTTTATGGTCACTTATAACACCAATATAGAGCATACCATAAATATTTATAGAAAAACCAAGTTCTCAATTTTGCCATTCTATGTTTTTATACAATTATTTTTTTAATGAGGTTCTATTGAGGTCAACATAACCCATTTTGAAAATTGGGACCCTTGAGATATTTTAAAAGCTTATCCCTAAAAGCATGGCCTATTTTGATCATTAGAATTTGAAGATCATCCACTTTGATAATATTAGCTTAATGAGTTATGTTTTTATTTAATCATATCTAACATTGATAATGATTGGTCTTCATGTATTTAATTTATAGTTATCATGGGGCCCTTGATAGTATATTCATGTTCTAAAAATGGTAGCATAAACCCTTGGTTCAAGTTTGAATTTAAATTTGGCAGGAACAAATTGGTGAGAGAATTTTAAATTTATTTTGGACACAAAACAAATTTTTATGTTAAAGATTGGTCTTATTTTTAACACATCCAAACCTTATCCTAAAAATATTCCTTGGTCCCTTTTATTTTCCCCTTATGTTTCTTATATCTCTAATGTGGTCCAATGTTATGTTGGCAGGGTCCTTTTTATTTTCCTACATGGTCCAATTTTATGCTAAGAGTCCCTTTTAATTTTCCTAGAAAGATCCCTTTATGTTTTCTAGTAGGGTTCCTTTATTACCTACTTAGTATATGTCTATATGTTAATTCCCCATTTTTATTTATTAATATGAATGAAACCTTAGCATAAATGCCTTATCCTAAGGTTTTTTAATCCCAGATCCTGACTTAAACATCGTGCATTTTGTAGGATCCAATTATCCATAGTTCCTCATGGATTTTTGATCCAATGGAGTGAATAAATCTCAAAAAAACTAAGTACTTAGTCCTTCATACCAATCATTTACAAGTACTCGAATCATAATCAACAGTTCTTGCTTCATTACAAATCAAAGATCGGATAGAGTGAGGACACCATTGAAAAGTAAAAACCTTAGGGAGGCTCGTAGAGTTGCCACATGACACTCTTGCATTCAAATATTAAATTCAAATGGTCCTATATGTCAGAAGGGACCAATCATGAGCAAGCTATTGAATCATGATCAGATGTCTCTTGATTTGTTATGATTTTCAATCAAAATAAGTGAATTGAGTTTGAGATCTTGGGAAGTCCTGTAGAGGTTCTAAGTGGCATCCTCATATTGGAACATATGAATTTGATGATCTTAAATTTTACATTCATTCAATAGTCATTTGATGCCCATAAGGACATATTTGACATCCACATGACTGTCAATTTTAATCCCATCAAAAATAAGAACTTGATGATCCTAAACTTGACATTCGCATAACCATCATTTAATGTTTGCAAGGATATATTTGATGTTTGTGAGACTATCAAATTTAAGATAATGAATTATTTTGTTAAGGACTAGGATACACTCCAAAATACCATTTAGAGAGATCATGAATTGCCTTGTAGATGAATAGAAGCCCTTGGAGGATGTTCAAACATTTGAAATCTTTAAACTACAAATATTGAAAAGGTCTCATAAGTCTAAATATATACAAGAATGAATTTATTATAAATATATATCTTAAATTACCCATTGCATTTATTTTAATGTCATGAACCTTAGACTAGAGACTTATACTAAGTTTTATTTTAAAAGGGTCCTTGTAACACAAAACCTAGCCCAAATGCTTTAACCAAAGATTTTATTGTGTTTATTAATACAATAAAGATCTATGTCAAGTTTTATCATTTGATCATTATATCATTTTGACTCCTTTTAGGCATATTATAAGAGATCAACATAAGTATTTTATCACAAAGTATGCATTGTGTTTATTAAACACAATGTAAACTTTGGCTTGAAATATTTGGCCATGGTCCCTTTTTTTTAAATCTCAAAAACTTAGGCATAAACACTTTAGCCTAAAGTTTATTTTATGTTTTTTAAACATGAAATAAATCTTTCCCTAAGATATTTAAACCAAATTCCCTACCTTAATAATGTTTTTATTAAATCTCATGTGTATTTTAAGATCATACAACTAGCACTTCATTACAAAAGGATGATCTAATGGTGTAAAGATGTCAATAACTCTTCAACGGAGCTCTGAGAGCCCATAGGTTTGATGCATGGCAGACATAAAGTGAATATGTGACAAAAAAAAGAAACTAGATCCCATAAGGCCCATAGAGGTACCAAGTAGCATAACCATAGGGCTCAATACCAAAAAATACCAATGACAAGAAAGGTCCCTGATCACAATCAATGGTCCATGCTAATCCTTCAATCTTGATCTAATGGTGTGAAACAAGAGTTCATTTTTAAATAAAAATGGATAGTGCTTTAAAGGCATTTATGAATAATGCCATGAAAGACTATAGATTAATTCCACATAAGTACCACACAAGAAAAAAATGACAAAAGAGGAGATCTTGTGTGCTTAAGAATGCAAATGTATAATGGCAAAGGTCCAAATCAAATCTGAAGCACGTATGAGTTGAACTCCATAGAGCTACCACTATTAAAGATTTGAATCCCTAAACCTTGAAAAAAAGTGATGCTAATCAAACCCAATTAATTGTTGTAAATCTTAAAGAAGCTTAATTATGTTTTAAGTACAAAAGAGTTAACATAGAGATTAATTACAATCCAGTTGTGAAAAATTTGCAAGTGAAAAGTTGATGACATCTCAGAGGTAGTAATTAAAATATGAGATAGAGTTGTATCTATCCATAGACAGTGAAGGAATAATTTTCAAAGATACTGAGCTAGACACTACAGCCCTGAATAATGGTAACAAGAATTGGTTTGAGGTTATCTAGACCATAGAAGAGATGTAAGCCATTACCAAGGAAAAGAAAAGGATTGCCACTATTATTAGGAGATATCATGACCTAGTTATAGTTCAAATAGCTGACCTCCATCATACTACTATCAATATAGAGGTAATCCATTAAATTGATATCCTTGCTCTAATTTTCATAGATTATATAATTGATAATGACTAGATCATTCATGAGGGAAACACTAGGAGAGTGGCATATATTTATCCATTATTTTTTGAGAGGTACTATAATCTCCTAAAACCCCATGTGGACCTACCCATAATCAAGCAATGGACTAGTATGAATGACCTAGATACCATCCTTAGGTCATGGTTGCTCCAGGGGAACCATGTATTCTAGGACTTTGAGGGAAGAATTCCAATTATCTAGTTTAGGGAAAGAATTATGGTAATCATGACCCTATTAAAAAAATATCTGGAGACCCTGCAACTATATATTTTGATAAGATCTGGGTGACTTATGTCTGCTTTATGGTAGAGAAGGGATCACTCCTCTAATTAGGGACATGGTCAGCATCCAGCAAGGAAAACAATTTATAGCCATCAAGAGGAAGACTAGCAAGTAGTTCTTCATGATGTCTTATTTTCTAAATGCTCTGATATCTTCCACCAAGACCCCCAACATCAAAAAAGTGGTCTCCTAAGGGTAGAACCACCATCTCCCACTACTATTCAAGGATACACATATTCAATTATAGACATCACATGTAGTTTATTTATGATTGTGTCTATCTTGCTTTGGTAGAATCCATCACAGGGACCCCTATGCCTAGGTAGAGCCCTCTAATTAAGAAATATGTGGAGCTGATGGGAGATATCTAGTTTTACCTAGACTACATTGTAATCATAATTAAAGGAATTATGACTTAACCCTACAAGTTGCCTACTTAGGTTCCTAACAAGATGGAAGAATAGGAAATTGCATCTCAACTCCTTCAAGGTGTTGATGGAGTTTGTAAGGATAAAAGGAATGGCTTCCTCCATCCCTTTCCTTTGATAATTGGAAGAATATTTTTGTAGGTTTGGAAGTATGTGGACACCATGGCTAGGCATAGAGATTCCATTGTGTTTCAATTAGATAAACTCATTCATTAAGATCCAAAGGATGTAGTGGGTAAACATTTGAAGAGCAAACAACTACCCAATCTAGTTTATGAGCATCAGCTTGGTCCTTATGATACCCTCAACATCAAGGCCCACAATTTTAAATAAGTACTAGATAGATTCAAAAAGAATAATATTAAACTTTTACATAGATTTATTAGTGATGATAAATCACCAGGGGACATATGGAAAATACATCCTCTTCAGTATCATTCGTTGACTAGACCTTCTAGGCCACCTCAAGAACAACCCCAGATGAAAGTACCACATCCCCCAACACAAATTGTATAGGGCACTAGTAAGGAGAAGTTGGAGGAGATACCTTGTGAGGAACCTTCATCCTCAGCTATCCATCAAGGACTAGTGTCCCCTATTGAACACTTGTACATGATTATCTTGAAGCTAGATAAAATAGTGGAGGATGTCTTCAAGGTCCTTGCTAAAGCATATGGTTCTAAAAGAGAATAAGAGCAGGTTGAAGAACCACATGCTCAAGTAGAGGAGGCTAAACATGAAGATAAAGGAAAATAAGTTACCCTAGATCTAGTCCCAGTGGCCCAACCAAGAAAGAGGAAAGCAAAACTAGTAATTATCCCTATTGGATAGAAGAGGCCAAAGTTGACTCTCACTTATACTACAAGTGAGATAAACTTGTTTAGTGAAGAGTACCCCATTCATGAACCAACCATCCTTGATTGGTTTGTTTATGGAAAGATGCATAAGATCCCTTCTTATTCCCATTCATGGGCCTTGACCAAGGTTGTTAGCATTGATGTTCATAAGGATATCAAGCCATGGATAAGGGCTTTGATGAAAGAGCGGGAGGAAATAAGAATAGTGACCACTACAGGGTCAAATGGAAAGAAAATGGATGCTTCAAGAGTATCAATTAGTGCCCAGGTGGAGGTCCCATAACCTCTAAAATATATTGAATATTCTAAAACTATTCAATTTAATCTAGAGGTAGTTGGATTAGAGAGGGTCACAATAAGAAAATCCATGGTAGGGATTAAAGAGTTCATATTCCATAATGTTGAACCATTTACAAGTTTAACTCCAATTGAATGGTAGTACCCTGGTGAAAAACCCATCCATGAGGAAGATATTGAGAGCCTAACATAGGCTTACTCAACCCAAGTCAGGGTAGGTAGAAGGGGAATGAAATGAAGAATTCATAACTTGGATAAGGAAAAGGAAAACTTAGAGACGTAGGCTTTTTATCAGTACCTAAGGCTATAATAAACATGTTTGAATAATCATTTTTCAATATGTTTGAATCTTTGAAGTCAATGAAGCTAATACAAGATGGATTGAGCTAATAGAGTGAGGTGGCCAAGGCATTGATAAGATAATAATAGGATGTAGAGGCCAAAATAAGAGATCTTATTAGCATATTAATTAGGAATAAAAACTTTAAGTTTAAAACCATTAGCCTAGCCTACCTACATGTTATATTAGGGATAATGGTAGATAAAATCTAGAGCTTAAGTACTTGGTCAGAAGGCTTGGGAAAACTCCTAAGGGATGACAAAGAGGTGATTGATCAGATTTAGTAGCTTCTTGGAACCATGTTGGCAAATATTGCAAAACCTATAGCCCTGGGAATTATTGATGATGTAGAACATAAACTTATAGTCACTTTGGTGATGAAGGAATTAAATGGCAAGATCCAACGTCAATTAGATAGTGACAATAGTAGAATTTTGGGCATGATCTTCACTGTTAAAGAAAATATTTTAGAAGTTGTAATCATCAAAGAAGCTATGGCAAGCAATGATAGAGACTTTGAGGACTTAGCTGACCAAGAAGATGCCTACCTCCTGAAGCTAACTATGGATTTGGATCTTGTCAATGAAAAACATCAAAGATAAGTAGATCTTCTATAAGATCAATATGGGAACCCTTTGACAATGGGCCCACCTAGTTAATATTATAATTTGTAGAAAAATTTTCAACATTTTGAAATTAGGATATTCCATTATAAAGGAATATGTTAGTTTTTTAGCATATTGCCTCTAGGTAATTTTAGCTTGGAAAAGCAATGTATTCTATAATGTTGTAGGAAAAATATAGATGCCCTTACCTTTATGTACATTTATATTTTACAACTGACTAGTGTACTTCTTGATCTTTCTATAAAAGGCATGTACTACCATCTTATAAAGAGAGTTTTTTGATCCAATTTTTATACTTTTGAGCAATTAATACTATAAAATAATTATGTGAATATTTTCCAAATTTGATGGGTCAATTTTTAATATACCTTTCTCTCAATTGTTGGTCCTAAGCTTGAATATGAATTTCATAAATTATGAATTTGCATTTGTGATATAGGGTTTCTAATTCGTGAATATGCTAGATTAGTTAAAGGATCTTGATTTTGCTTCACTTCATTTGTTTTATATTTAGATGTTTTAATGATATTTGAGTTTGGTGACAAATCTTTAAATTAAAATCTAGTTCTTACTTGTATAGTTTCATATTGTCCTTAGAAATTTGCCTCGTGTATGGTGAGATATGACCTTGTGCTATTTTGCATCATATACTAATTAAATGTAGGTTCATTTATAATTGGAACTTTCTCATGACATTTGAGTTAAGGATCAACAATCACTTATTTTCTTTCTACCTTCTCCTTCTCTTTTGACTCTTTTTGAAACATATCACTTTAGTTTAAATTTCATTGTAAATATCCATTTAGTTTAATCTATAGTTTAAGCTTTGATCATAAATTACTAGTATTAGCATGGATACTTTAAATTTATAAAGACTTGGTCCATGATGGCTCCCAATCATCAAATAATATAAATTTTATGGAATAGATCATCATTGCTCTACCTCTATTTCACCATAGGTGACGTAAGTTGCCAAAACCTACTACTCATGCTTTGAATCCCTATGATTATAAAATGAGAAGTGTTATTTGAAAACTAAGGATATTTATGATATAATTAGAGGCATAAACAAGTACTAAATAGACCTATTATGATTTTCCACATAGGGAAGACTACTATCACACCCACCCATACAATAGGATGAACTATATTTCAATTCTCACAAGATATATAGTCACTCAACTAAATAATGTATATCATATCAAATATTTTTATCACAATAGAAACAACAACACCCAACTCTTACCATAGATATTCAATCACCTAATATACTACTCCTAGGCACACCTGTTTCTTTCATGGTATTAATACACATTATTTAACCCAATTTCAAGGTCTTTGGTAGTATCTTGATGTGATTTGTCTTGAATTAACTAATATTCCCAATCTTTATAACATGAAACCAACAAATATTATAATATATTATCTCCCCAAACATGGGGTCATGTATTATCTTTGGCATCAATGTGATACACATTATACAAATAGGTGTAGATCTCTTAATTAGATTTTAGACACTTTATGAGGCTTCTACCTCAAATTTCCTAACATTGATTGCATAGTCCATCTAGGACAAAGAAATATCCTTCCCTAAGAATAAATCATCCTTTAGACTAAAGGATGTGTGTGACATGATTTTTCATGTTCCTCACATTGATTATCCTTATCAGGAGGCCCTTCAACCTCCTCATTCTAGTAAGATACCTTTTGTTTAGACCTTGTATTTTAGGAAATCCTAGAATGACTCTAAGATAGATGAACAGATACCATTATTAGATCTAGATATCAATTAAAACAAGGCTTATCAATTTTTATAGATGATGTATGTCGATATCTTTCACAAAATTTGTGATCATATAATTTAGTCATATCTTATTATTCACATTGTCGTTGGATTTCATATTATTATTTTTAGCATATGTGATTATTATTATACATATTTTGGGTATATCATGTTCTTTCACATCTCCACCACTTTACTTTTCAACATTTATGTCTCTTTTTATTATTTTACAATCACTTTGCATTCAATCTTTGTTTCCCTTTCTTATTTCAGGCATCACTTTCGAATCTTAATTCATTTAACAATCACTTCACAATCAAAATTTGTTTCCCCTTGTATATATTAAGTATCACCATCAATTCTTGTTTTTATCATTTCAAAATCACTTTATAATTGACCTTTTATTTCCCTAGTGGAACATGTAGAAACTAAAAAACCACATGGTTTTAGTCATCGTAAAACACCCCTTGGCCCCCTTGGGTTAGGATTAATTATTAAAATCCTTCAACACACCCATTTACCCCATTTTGGATAATTTAATTAGTTAATTAATTTAAATAGAACTATTTACACCTCCCCACCCAAACCCATGGCTAAATGATCGACACCAATCCTTAGGGCTATTTCCCACCTACGCATTTAATACCCTAATCTCATAAACTTCTTTCACATGCATTCCAATGCTCCATTTGATAACTTAAAACCATTTACATTAGTCTTAAAAACCAAACTTAAGTGTAAATAACTAAATTTATCAAGTTTGGACATATTCTCTAGGACTGACATCGGTTACTTAATGTAACCCAATAACCCTTGCTCAAGAGAGAGAAGGCAGGAAAAAAGTGCAATCATTGAGAACAAGACTAAATACCCTTTTCCAAACTAGAGATGAACTAGAACCAGACTAGAGACATCAAAGTTCTTTAGAAACCCACTATGAAGAGATCTAGCACCATTACTCTATCCACATTGCTTTGGGCTCCCAAGCAATGTACATCTAACCTTATGACTTATTTAAGCCAACAACTACCTAGATAAGTATCCAGTACTAGTTTTTAGTTTGGTATTTGGTTTATAATAGAGTAGTTCTTAAACATACTCCAAAACTACCTTTTGTGTTGGAGTTTCTCAACTCCACACAATCCATTTCCCACCAAAGCACCCCCAAACCATTCCTAGTTACCTAAATATCTAACTCTTGAGTTTGAAACTTCTAAGAATTTATTAAAACATTAAAACCATTATCCAACTCTAAAACATCCTAAAAAACCCTTCCTAAAACTCACCCAATATCCATTCTTCCCCAAACTAGAACCAATAGTGATCGATAATAGTCATACTTGACCAGCATCAGCCATCCTCAATCGATGTCGATCATCTCTTAACCATCATTGATTATTAGTGACTAGCATTAGTCATTGTGTAACTTATTTTGCCCAAAATAGTAAGTCAAAACCACCTAAAAACCTCAACCAAGAGTCCTATTTCTCAGTCCCTATCATCACATAGAGTCAAAAACAACAACCCAAACCAGACTTTAACAGTTTAACACTCTTTGTTAATGTTATTTTGTTAATTTATTTATTTGGAATCATATATGTCATTTTGATTAATTACTTTCATTTCTTCATTCTACCTCTCTTGTCAACACCTTTTGTTGACTTGTTTAAAGAGTGGATTAACAACCTCCAAGGAAGCTTAGTGCATCTGGGATCTAGAATTTGCTAGGCAATCCACCCACCTATCTCACAAATACACCCTTTTATAGTTTCTCTCTTATTTTAGGTCATCCTCCCAAGCTAAAGAAGAGTTCTTCATAATTGACTAGATCATTCACATGTAACCAAATACAGGTTCTTCAAAACCATACCCCTCGTTTAATTTTTTATTTGTCTTCTAAGAAAAATAAAAAAGTGAAAAAAATAATGAAACATTATGACATGCCTAATGGAACCCTCATGATTTATTGGGCTAATTAGTTGTACTTAAATGATTTTTTATTGTTCTTATACTAATTTAAAATAAATCAAAAATTTCCTTTGGTTTTAAAAATAACTTGCATCCATTGACTACTTTCTTGGTTAGATCACCTAGTTTGAAAGTAAATGGTGAAATTAATCGTAGCATATTACTTTTATCACACACAAAAGACCAAACCACTCACATAATTTATACATCAAACACTGATATAAGGCCTGACTATTATTTCACCACCTACTGGTAAACCTTCACCCTTGGCTATCCTACTTGGACTTCATTACAAATGGGAGAAACCAAAACTTAGCTCATTGGTTAAGTATAATCTCTAGTAATTTGGTATATCTGCACTAAGAACCTGACACCTTTATCATTCTGGTGTGTGAAGTGAGGGGGTAAGCCCCAATATAAATCCATGTACTAAATTATAATATAATTTTGAGATCTTTAAACTACCTCAAACCATATTTAGACTTCTTTTCTAGTTCCCACTCTACAATCCAAGTTGAGTCTCATAATTTCTTAACTTAAGGCATAAGCCACAAGTGAGACAAAAAGAACCTTTAGGATTTAAATGTACCTTAGTGTGTGTTTTATCTTCTTGATTTATCTTATCTTATCTATGTTTGATTTGTGACAGATTGAACCCCCTTGGAAATCTTCCACCACCATACCTTCATTCACCTCATCTCTATTGCCTTGTTTAATGGGAAACCCCCCTATATTTTCTCAAATAGATCCTAACTTTGTTAAACTCATATAAAATAACCCTCTTGCCTTAGAAATTTTCCTTGCATCACAAACCACTTGTGCTTCTAACCTCACCTATAAGCAACCTAACCTCACCTATAACCAACCTAACCTTACCTATAACCAACCCCACATTGCCTACAATCAATCCAATCTCAACTATAACCAACCAACAACCTCTCAAAACCTATTTGACCATTTTCATAACCCACCTCAACCTCACCATTCTTTAGACTACCTACCCCAAACACCATATCAATTACCTAAACCCACTTTGGGGTAACCCTATACATCTCAAAACTAAGACTTGTTTTATCCTCTTAGTCATCCAACCAACAAATATCAATCAACCTTATCAACCTTATCAAATCAACCTACCTTACCCACCTTATCAAAATCATCAAAGATATCAAACCAACCAACCTCATCAAATCAAACCAATAACTATCAACCAAACTTTTCAAACCCATCAATTTTATCAAACCTACCCAACATACCAAATCAACCAAACTTGTCAAGTTGATCTAACTTAGTAAACTAACCAAATTTATCAAACCAACCAATTAGCTTACAATTGTAAGAGCCATTGACACACCCTCTTCCTAGGCAGTATACCCCATTACGTTAATCATATGCCTCAATCCTTGATAACATTTTAAGGACTTATGTCATTGGACTTCCTTAAATCAAACCCATCAATAGTCCTCTTCCAAAACCAATTTGGTTTATGGAGAATGTTTTTTGTGCATATCATCATACAAATAGACATGAGGTAGATAGATGTAAGTATTTTAAGATGTTTGTCCAAAACCTTATCAATCAAAAATAGGTTCCAAAGGATATTCTCTGTGTTACCCCCAACCTAGCCTTGAATGTCTTCAAGAAATCAATAATTAAGCATCTTCTTACACCCATTGTTGTGCAAACCAATAATCAAAACCATCACAATAATGAGTTCCATGCTTGAGATTTGATCCTTGATGAACCTATGACTAAGGAAACTATAATCTATACCTCAAAGTTTATCGATCCACTTGTTGTCCAAGAGCAACCTTTCCAAATCCTCACTAAGGAGGAATCAACCTTAACTAATCCACTTATTGACCAAGTGGACCTTTTTAAACTTTATTTTGAAACTAAAATTAAGAAAATAACTAACCTACATCTTCCACTTACTCATTTTTTGGAACTAATAAAAATCCCCTCACCCATTCCACTTCTTATTTTAGTGAGAAAAATTCAAACTCAAACCAATTCACTTATTCACCTTCCCCTTTTAGTGGAATAAATGAAAAATAACTCAACTAAATTCAATCCAACCTCAACTATAGCCAAGTCAATCTAATTAGTCTATAATCTACTCATATTCATTTACCTAATGACATTACCTTTGGTTTAATTAAATTTTTAATAGGGTCAAATATTTGTCATCTTACCTCAACTTATAAACCAAACCAAAAAACCAAATCAACCATTTAGCTTACCTTCCTCAACTAATCAAACTACCCTTTAAACCAAATCATTCAAACACAACCAACTCACCCACCAAATCAAAATAAAATCAACCCTTAGTTTAAGTTTTATTAAATAATAATGAAGAAAATAGTAGTCTCATTCACTAAGCTACCCATACCACATCATCAATCCCAATTAAGATTCCTAAACTTCTTAAACCCTTCCTTAGAACCACACCAAAGCTCCCTCATTGGGATAATCAGACATTCTCTTCAAACCTATATTTATTCCAAGATGATGTTACCAACATCATTAATAGATCCCAATCCTACCAAATTCCAATCTAACAACATTTCCATCACCTTAGTATCATAGAGGAAATCCTACCTAAACCACCACCTATAACTTGAACTCTGTATCAACTAATGACTAACAAACTAACAATCTTTGAAGTCATATTCATCTCCCATAAACCCTCTTGACTAACCAACATCTTCACATGAGATCCTTTTCTCACCTTCAACCATTCATGGAAAGAGAATCTGGGGGAACTCTCCCTCTAAAGGCTTTGACCATTCATCAGCCTAAAACCTCCCCTTAAATAATGCCCAAAATCTTCACCCAAACCAAACCTTAATCTCTTACCTACCACCCTACACTATTACCTAACCAAAACCTATGCCTAAAAATGTTAATTAATGACCAAACCAATCCTTGGCACTTATGCCTCAACCTACACCTATCCTAACACCAAACCAACCTTAAATAAACCTTGTGCTTAAGCAACCTTTTATCAAAATCCAAGTAGCCTCCAACTTAAACCATGTCGTTTGAAAACTTTTTGCTTCTAAAATCCAACCAATGCCAATATTTTTTGGACCATAATCAATATTACCTTAGACCTACTTTGATTTTAAACCTTGACCAATACCAGTCTTTGTAGATTGGCATTATTTGAATCTTGATCAGCATTGGTCACTACCATGACTAGAACATATATTGAAACCTTGCCTTATCACCCAAAAAACCTAAACTAACCAACCAAGGCCTAAACTAAAGTCTAACAAGCAAAACTAAAGCCTAAAAACCATCATCTAACAAACCTTGTAGAGACAAATGGAATCAGCTTATTTCTTTCAACCTATATAATAAACATTGCTCATCTAGAACCTTTTCCATGTCTAATCAATTGTTAGAAAAGTAGCTAGGGGAAATCTTCACTCCTAATTTGCTTAAACCATTTTTTCATGAGTCTATATTTGGGGCATATCAAATCTTGAACCCCTAAATGCTTTGCATTCATGTGTGTTCTTTTGTTAAAACAAGTTCTTAATCATCTTGTTCTTATTTTTAAGCAACTTCATCTCCTTATTTTTAAGGATAACTGATTTAAATACATGATCATGTGATTATTAAACATATCCTTCATCTAATCTTAAGAATGGGTACCATGGATCTACTCATGGAATTATTCTCATGGTTATTTTTCATCCCTTATAAGATGGATCCCCATGGTCAATATCACTTAAACCTCCTCCTACCCACTACTTAACCATTTTATGCTATGGTTTTCCCTCCAGAAATGGAAACCTTCAAACCCATATAGACTAATACATACCTAAAACACACATAAAAATACAATTTGGGATACCAAAATATCACTTGGGAAAAAAATATAAAACCTACATATTGTTCCCTTGAAGGATAGCTGCCCAAAATAATCAAAATTTCTTAAAAAGGTATATTGCTCTCTTGAAGGATAATTATTAATATAAATAAATCCATAGCCTAGACTGCTCTCTTGAAGGATAGCTACGTCAAAAATTTATCATATAAATTAATCACTTGGAAGCTTCATGCATCGATTAGCTCCTAAACTCATCAAATAAAAGCATCAAAAGACCCATAGTCAAAATTCAAAAAAGAAAAAAAAAAGTATAATAAAGTTACAATCAACTTTCACAAAAGAAAAAAGTAGACTTCCTACATTGATTAGTCCAAACTAAATTAAAGGCATGGACTTGTTTATAATGGTTCCTAGGTCACCTAAGAAGGGGAAAGCCACCCCCATAAGAAGGTTACACTATCATCCATTCACCTATTTTATATCATCCACTTCCCTTTTTACCTTCTAAAAATAAGAGATTTTGAGCTTAATTGACACTATGTGATCAAGTTACTTCTTTCAATCAAATGAAATAATAATAATGCAATACATGAAAGAGACTGATATTCATAATCCAACCCATCTTGCTATTATGGTATTTTCCAATAGGAGTATTTAACCTCCTTATTCTAGTTTCATGACCACTTGTTGACATAATCATTAAAGTGTATGTCTTCCATTTTTGAGTCATTGAAAACCCAACTACCAAATTTTTACCCTTTCACTATAAAATGGGTCCTTTTTTACCAAACCAAGTGGTACACCAAATTGGATAACTAATTTATGTACCACCAATCAAAAAATTTCAAAACAACCATGTTACCACAAACATTCACACATCATAGAACACTTTTTCCTCTACTAATCCACCAACCAAATAACCTCAACTTGGTCATTTTGGCATACCATTCACACTTTTTATGACCACACCTCACCTTGGTCATTTGAACCACATACCTACCTTGTCATACTTGATGAACTCATGTTACTTTTATGTACAACATTAAGGTACATGATCCTTTATGGTCCTAACACCTACAACCATTTTGTCTTCTCACGATCACAACCTACTTTTAGATCCCTACAAACATGTCAACCTTGTCTAAGAGAATTGAGTTTACAGGTACTAACCCAACACACAAACACTATTACTATAACTAGTTATCCGACCACTTATCCTTCTAGTACCAACCTTATTTTACAACCTACCTCAACTATGAAAACCTAATCTATGCATGATATTTGATTTCACCCTTAGTCACATTCATTCTTCCCATGCATGAATTTCACACAAAGACCTTTTTAGTGCCTTAGAATATGCCTACTTATGGTTCTAACATCTGCACCCTATTCTACCTTCTTAGGATCACTCTACCTTGTGGCCCCCATGAACATGGACATCTTAGCACAGAGACTTGTATTTATAATTACACCCATATCCACTACACATAATGCAGTGGCCTAGTTCACTTGTCACTTATCCTCCTCAATGTAGCCTTATTTGCCACACCATCCTACTCACTTTGCCACTCATACACTCTTTTCAAACCCATACTTGAATTCATTTTCACCTCATCACATCTCATTTTGAGGGGGAAAACCTCCTCCTATACTTGGGGCATCCAATATTCCATTGTAGTTGTTGTTTTTGTTTTATAGCTTAAGGATGTAACCTACATAACAAAAAGTAGCAAAATGTAGACACTAAAAAACTGTATGGTTCTAGTCATTGTTAAACACCCCTTTGCCCCATTAGTCCCCTTGGGTTAGGATTAATTATTAAAATAATTCAACAAAGCCATTTACCCTATTTTGGCTAATTTAATTAGTTAATTAATATAAATAGGCCTATTTACAGCTCCCCACCCAAACCCATGGCTAAATGATTGACACCTAGCCTTAAGACTATTTCCCACCTAAGCATTTAATACCCTAACCTCTTAGACTTCTTATTCATGCATTCCAATGCTCCTTTTAGTAATCTCAGACCATTTCCATTGGTATTAACAACCAACCTTAAGTGTAAATAGATAAATTTATCAATTTTGGACTTATTCTCTAGGATTGACATTAGTTACTTAATATAACACAATGACCCTTATTTGAGAGAGAGAAGGTGGGAAAAGTGTTGTAAAGTGCAATCATTGAGATCAAAAATAACTACCCTTGTTCAAACTAGAGACAAACTAGAACTAGACTAGAGACATCAAAGTGCCTCAGTAACCCAATATGAATATCTCAAGCATTGTTACTCTGTCCCATTACTCTGGGCTCCCAAGCAATGTACACCTAACCTCAAGAATTCTTCAAGCCAATAACTACCAAGACAAGTATCATGCACTAGTTTTTAATTTGGTATTTGGTTTTTAGTATATTAGTTATTACATCTACTCCAAATATCTCCCAAACTCCCCTTTTTTTTGGAGTTTTGCAACTCCACACATTATATTTCCCATGAAAGCACCCACAGACCATTCCTAGTCACCTAACTATTTAACTCATAAGTTTGATACTTATATGAATTTATTCCAACATCATGACCATTATATAACTACAAAATATCCTATAGAATTCTTCTAACTTGCCCAACATCTATTCTACCCCAAATTAGAACCTACAGTGACTGATAGTGGTCATCCTTGACCAGCATTGGTCATTCTCAATTGGCATCAGTCATCCTCAACTGGCATCAATCATATATTAACCATCATCAGTTATCAATGACTTGCATCAGTCACTATGTAACTCATTTCCCCCAAATTAACAAGTCAAAACCACCTAAAAACCTCAACTAAAATTCCTGTTTCTCAATCCTTGTCACCACAAAGAGTCAAAAGCAATAACCCAAACTAGACTTTCATAGTTTAGCATTATTTTTTAATATTATTTTGTTAATTAATTTATTTATTTGAAATCATTTTCTTATTTTGATTAATCACTTTCATTACTTCATGCTACCTCTCTTATAAACACCTTTTTTTAACTTGACTTTTTTAAAGAGTGAATTGATAGCATCCAAAGAAGTCTAGTGTTTTTTGGATCTAACATTCACTAGGAAATCCACCCACCTATCTCACTAATACACTATTTTCTAGTTTCTCTCTTATTGTATGTCATCCTCCCAAGCCAAAGAGGAGTTATCCATAATTGACTGGATCATGCACATGTAACAAAATCTAGGTTCTTAAAAACCATACCCCTTTTAAGTTTTTACTTATCTTCTAAGAAAAAGAAAATAAGTGAAAAAATAGTGAAATGGAACATAGGTATCACCTTTGGGTTATTTGTTACCATATTTCAATTCACCTTAGTCTCCTCATGATTATTTGGTGTATTTTTTAAACCTCTTTAGGGATGACTTCTCCTACCAATGATTTTTCTAGATTTTGTGTAGGTTAGTATAGATTCTCTATTGACATGACTATCTCCTATTATAATTATAGCTTAGCCACTTTTATATCATCTTGTCCTTTCTTATGGTCATCTATATGCCCTTTAGTCATTATATCACCTATCACAAATGTATGATCTTGTAGGATCCCCATTTGTCCCTTTTCCTCTCATTTGAGGCACATTTAGGTTAGTTCTGAGGTTTCACACTTTCATGTGTGGCACATCTGAGAATATTTTAGTCACAAAGATATTAAGATTCTTCTTTTTAGGAACAAGGTGTAAGCTCTATTATGTTATCTATATATGACCCATTTTTGGTCTTTCCAAATCCATATGGAGGAAGAATATAAAAATCTAAAATAATTAAAAATAATCAATGTTAAAAGGTAAATCAAATATTAAAATTCAAATCACATCAAAATACATATCTTTATTTGGCACATCTCCTATTCTAGTCGAAGCTAAAACTCCATATATTGTCTCATGATAGATTCGAGGTCCATTGGGGTATGGTAGGCTAGTAGATAGTGGTAAGATATCTCATTTCATCATTATTTATCTTTTACATTTTTAGTTCCACCTACTTACTCACACAATTATTTAATATTCACATTAGACCAATGGCTCTACAAGTGGTCCTAAGAAATGGGGAACATGTTTTGGGAAGGTAGAATCTTTTTAATTTTCATGCATATAGTCTTCATGGGACTATATATATGTTTCACTTGTTATCCCAAGTTTGTGTTTGTTAGGTGGAGTTCTTTAGGTCCTTGATGTCAAAATGTTTTAGTCTTTGCCACTTATCTAGAGTGCCTTGTATCTAATAAGGATGTTTGCATCACCTTTGCGGCATATTACATATTCAATTTCATTATAATCTTCCTAGATATCCCCTTGATAGATATTATTTTTAGTTGATCACAACCTTTCTTATCTAATTTCAAAATTTTATTTTTCGCCATCATTTACAATCCCTATAGGATTTTTAGTTTGTAAGTTGCATTTTAAGATCTTGGAGATTAAAACTAGTCCTTTCTCATAAACACCCATCTCCATTTATATCCACACCATCTTAGTTACCATAGTTTTTTCCTTAGATGGTTATGATTTCTTACATCACATTCTACAACCAACAATGATTTTGAGTTTTCACTCATATTAGTCATTTGCTTATCTTTACATTAATTTATGTTCCAATTTGATTTAATTTGACTTTACTTATATTGCATTTGATGCAATTTATAATCATTTATGTCCTTGTTTTATTTAATTTGACTTTACTTATATTTCATTTGATATAGTTTACAAACATCAATGTCCTTATTTGATTTAAGTTGACTTTAAGTTTATTACATTAGACATTTCTTTATAATTATTATATCTTTTTTTTGTTTGATTTAAGTTTAAATTACTTGTATTACATGAGATGACATCATTTTCATGCATATTCTTGTTTTATTATCTTTTGAATTTTCCTACATAGATATTTTGTTTTTACTTATAATGTTTTATGTATCTCACATCGTGTGTTTTACATTCATTTTATATTCTTTTTACATATTTTGTTTATTGATTCTTCTATCTACTTAAAAAATTTATTATTTTAGTTTTCATTACTTTTGACCATGCATTTGATCACATTTTTTATAAAACAATAACACATACATCACATTACATCGCACTTTACCATAGCATATGTTTTAACCTTTTAGGACTTAACAAGTGTAAATCCAATGTTTTCTAAAGAGATAAGAAGACTAAATTAGGGAAATAATATGAAATAAATACAACCACTAATTTTTTATAGAATTGACTAGTTTTGAATTTTCTAAAAATTATAATAAATAGTTCAAGTAAGAACTTGGATGGAAAATAACTAAGATGGATGATGGTCAAGATGGTCAAATTGTCATAAATTAGATTTGAGTGTAAAAACCCTCCTAGACAATAACACCACAATTAGACAATATCACCATTATTATAAATGTGGTGGTCATGTCTTGATTTTGGTGGTAGTGTCTTTTGTGTAGGACTGTCCCCAGATTCTGAGTGCACCTATGTCTGGGTCTTTGAGATCTATTCCTACATGAACAAGTCTTAAAAAGCTATAATTTTTCTATAATGACTAATTTAGTGACCTAAACTTAATTCTCGATGTATCTATGGCATTTATTTTTCATTATATGAAAAAGTGTGTTTGTAAGTAAGGTAGGATACAAATCCTTAACACCCCACTGTGAAGAGAGTTTCCTACATATCAATACTTTTATGAGGTATTAATATAAATGTAGTTCTCTCCACCTAAGTATCAATTCAGGTGCAAGTTAATATATTATGATATTATCCTTTATTGATTGAATGTGCCTTAGATTGGAAACTTGGGTTATCTGAGCTTAAGACTATTGTACATGGCAATCTGCAAAAGTAGGGAAGAATAGGGATTGATAACCTTAATTGTGCACAACTTGTTCTAAGTTTTAATATGTATTTTATATCTGATTTCTAGATATTGGTTAAAGGGATAAAATTCATGTATTTATACTATTCTGATGCTTTTGTAAGTGATAAAATAAGTCTAATCCAACCTTAAGAAGTCTAGTTTTGAAAAGATATCTGTTTATGAAAAGAGAGGGAAAAGGACATTAGCACCATTTTTAAAACACTAGTGTCATGTGGTGTTAGTGTCCAACTAGCAGAGCACTCGGTATAAAGGGCTAAGATCAGGAAAATAGGGTCTGGGACTACTTTATGGATGACTATAGATGTTTGTGGCCCACATGAAGGCTAGATAAGTGTGATAATAGACTTTAGGATAGGTCTAGGGATAAACCAAGGATAGGTAGTCTCAAGTAGCACTTTTAGCACTCAAATACCACTTTTGGGTAATTACATTTTCTCCCCAATTATTCTATAAATGCATCAAATAAAAATTAATAGGATAAAGAAAAATAAACATGCCTAGAATTACCTAGGAGGTGAAGACCATGAATCTAGGTCTGAGTATGTGAAACATGCTCTAATGCATCTCCTAAAAGTGAAATGTGCATAACGCATTCTTTACTTAAGATATATCAAAATCAAAAGACTAAACTAAGTGAAGAAGTAAAACTAAGTAAAATTAGGTAAAGATATATGAGAGAGGAAATTAATGAATAAACCTCACTGGGTATGCAAACTAATGCATAAACCTATTGATAACTTGTGTGTGTGTGCATGTATATAGTGATCAATTGGTGAAAAAATTGGATTAAGTTGATAGTTTGCTTAATCCTCATGTATGGGTGGCTCAAGAACTCAATCTAGATTTGACTCCATCATTGGCCACCCTTACTTGGTGGATCATGGCCTGTGAATAGATTGGATTGAACTAATGGCATGTCTAACCCTCTCATGTAGGTGGCTCAAGAACTCAAGTAGGATGACTCCATAATTTCCCACCCATGTGAAGTAGATGCATATTAAATTGAACTACATAAACAAATTATAAATATCTAATTGGTTATGTCTAATTAGGTATATCAACTCTATGGCCACTCAGGTATATTAGGTACCTTTGGGCCACTTGGGAATGCTAACCACTATAGATGGTGTAAGGTATAAAAAAATAGTTTGTAACCTAGACTATGATTTTGGGTGTATGCAACATAGATAATGAAATTAAATTTGTCATTTATCTTATCAACTAGTGTGTATATGAACATACATAAATAATGCATCGTGCACATACCACCAAAGCTGATATCTGAGCATATGCATTATGGACTAAGTTATAATAATCTAAATCTAGGTATATAAAATGAAAATAAAAATGGTCATCTCTCATATGATGCCCTTAATCAGATAAAATTGATATGAATTTGAGATGAAATGGTATGAATATGAGTAAAATTGAGAAAAATTTATAAATATATAACTAAAATTATGTAAACATGTACTATACATGTTGCACTTTTTTGGCTAATCTAGGTTTTTTTGAATCTAAGGCCACTAGATAGTAGCACCATGTCTTAGATAGTGGTGCCATTATTATAAAAGTGGTGCTAGTGTCCCAATTTGGGCACTAGTGTCCTTATGGCTTGATTTTTGTGCAACTATGCTACTTTTTAGGTCACTAATTTCCTACTATGTTTACTTGAGTTTGATTTTTGTAATTTGAGCCTATGTGTTGAAAAGATACTGTGAATGCAATATAAGAGACTAATCTTTGTGCCAAACCCTTATAAATTCCCCCTCTTTTGAGGTGAGTATTTGAACCTATGAAAAAACTATCTTCAAAATAAAAAACTTTGTAAAATGTGTGTTATCTAGAGTATATATTATATCTACTTAATAACACAATATAATTTGCATACATAACATTAAAATGTAAGATGATCTAAGCATAAGTATGTAATTAAGATGTATGTCATGTATAGCATTCACAAGGGTGTCAAGAAAGATATAAAAATTTATGTAATAACAAAAATGAGTAAAAATTGGGTAGCTACCTAGGGGTATGGGGCATGATGTCCATCATGACACCCAGGTAGGAAGGGTAGATGCATGATGTCCCTCATGAAATATAAAATGGTGTGTGTAACAAGAAAATAAAATATTCATATCCATGTTGAATACAATAAAGCATACATATAAAACACATGAGGCATGTAAAGTAAGCTAAGGGACCATAATATAAGGGACATGGGGACATGTCACTAAATCTAACAAAACAAGACATATAAGGACATGTTAAAATATCCACATATGTAATCAAAAAAAAATTGGCTTAGATCCAAATAGAAGGACACATTCAATTGTATACATACACAATCAAGAAGGCACACATAAGGACATGGGCACATGTCCAAAGCATGCATATTATGAAAAGAAGTGACATAGAGCCTAGAGCAAAAGCATGTTAAAATTACCTTGAAGAGAAGAAGCATGGAGATACAATCAAGTCTAAACTAAGAAAACTATAAATTAATGTATGCATGAATATGTAATATAAATCTATATAAGAGTTAAGATGTACATATGTTGACTATAGTCATAGCTGACAAAAAAATTTGAGTAAGAGTAGCATGATCAATATCAAGATATAACAATGCTAAAGGTGGGATGTAAAGTATATAAAGATATAACTTGGGAATCAAAATTGTGTATAGGGTGCCCTCAAGTGGGTAAATGTGTCAATTCAAGACCCATGTATCAGCGTATATGCCCCTAGTGGGTAGATAATAGTAAGTTTGGATCGGTATGGTGGATCTGAGTCCTATATAAATTTGTAAGCACTCAACAAGAACAAGTAAAGCATGTATGTATGATAAAATAGACTATATTAAGATAGCTAACATATGTAGTGTCTAGAAAATATAAGAAGTGTAAACATGGTAATGCATATAATCTATAATTTTGTCTTTTTTTAGTAATATTTGAATGTTTTTGTGTTTTTGACATATTATATTTTTTGGTTTTTATCTATGTATAAGAAATATGAAAAGAAAATGTTGATTTTTTATATGTAAAATCTCCTTATTGGCATTATGTTTAATGGGTTTTTTTATTGTCTTGCCATAAAATTAATCTAGACATATACTTTTGGGCTAATCTTTTTTGTGATTATGTATGGTCCAAGTCAATTTGGTTTAAATTTTCCTTTGTTCTATTCTTTGGCATTGACATTTTTTAGATTTTATTTTAAAACCAAATCATTCACTTTGAATTCCCTGATGTGGACATGATTATTTTAGGTCTATTGGATTCACTTCAGATATGCCCTAAGATGCTCTATAGCCTGAAGGCATGTGTGATCTAACTATTATAATTCATGGATATGTCTCTCTCTATATTTATCATTTATAATGAGTACTTTTAAGGATACCCATAAAGATGGGGTTTTTAAATTGATTGGGATAATCATTTCTATGCCATATACTAGTGAATAAGGAGTATCTCTTATTGGTGTGTGTATATTAGTGTGGTAAGCCCATAATGCATAGATGAGATGATTGCACAAATCATCATCAAATTTGGTAATTATTTTGCTGAGGATATTGTTTATTATATTTTTTTTTCTTCTTCTTGACCATTTCCCTATGGGTAATACAAAGTAGAGAATGTGTGTCATATTTTATATTTAGTGCAAAATTTCTTCATTGTTGTATTCTTAAAACAAGTTCTATTATCTATGATGATGGCTGATGGAAGGCCAAAGTGGTAAATAATATAGGTCATGAAGGAAAAACATATATCTTTTCCCTTTGTGGATTATATTGGGATGGATTCTACCCACATGTAAAATATTTTGTAGTTATGATAATTAATTTGTGACCCCTTATGAATTCTAGGTTTATCTTACCGATTAGGTCAAAACCCCATGGCATGAATAGACAAAGGGATATGGTGTATATTGACATGGAATTGACATTTTTCACATGACTTATTTCATGGTTGGCCAATAGTAACCTTGCTTGAGTCATTTGTGTGGCATTACTTTCCTGTTGAAATAACCACCACATTCATTGTCATATACTTGTTTGATATCCAAATTATCTTCTTTGGTTATCAAATGGAGTAAGTGTCCCTCAAAATATCTTTTGAATAAGTCCCTACCAATAATGACATATCAGAGGGAGTTTCATTATAGTTTTTACTTTTCATTTCTTATGAAATTATCTAATGTAATAGATTTATGTAAGAAGTTGTATATGCTGGAAAACTATTCAAATGGTATTATGTTGTGTGTAGTAACTAGAAATATTAGAGATATGACGTCCACATGCTAAACTGATGGATATTGTAATCACTTGATAGTGAAGATGGTTTGGTATTTCTTCATGTCAATGGGGATCAATGATGTGTCACTAGATATTACATCAGCATGATTATTATCTTTATGTGGGATGTTTTTGATAGAGAAGTTTTCAAACTGAGCATGTATAAATTTAACCATATGCTTGTAGGGAATGAGTAATTCTTCTATGGTGTGGTATATATCTGTAACTTGATTGATAGTTAATTATGAATCTTCATAAACTTTAATTGATTTGATATAAATAGCCTGAGATTCTTGAAGTACTAAGATAAGAGCTTCATATTTTGTGATTTTATTGGTACATGAAAAAATTATTTAGTAAGCGAGGGGTATTATGTGTATAATAGGGTCAATTAAAACAATGCCAACTCTGGAACCATATGCACATTTATAACCATAAAATAACATTATCCACGTATCATAATTGGTGTTATATTATGTGAAGTCATCTCTAAAATAATCGTTAATAGGATTTTATCCAATAATAGAGATGCTACCAATTGATCTACAATTATATGGCCTTTTACTAATTTTGTAAAATGATCTTGAACTCAAATTTTGTAACATAACCCATTTTGAAATACAACCTGAGAGATGAAGTTTTGACATGAGGATATTTAAAGGATCAAATTTTATAATGGCTTATGTCTCATTTTTAATAAGATAGTGTCAAAGATTCGAAGTAGAAAATGTAAGTGTGTTAATGATGTATTAAATGCCTTGATCTTTATGTTGATTGTTATGTTATGATAGGAGTGCACTGAGTGTATGATCTATCACTAAGAGGTAAAGTAGAAGTGGATTTTAAAGTGTTGATGTTATAAAGACAGCTGGTTTCAATAAGTGATATTTGAGTGTGTCCAAACTTTCTTGGCATGTGATGTCTCATTCAATTTTATATCCTTTTTAAGCAATCTAGTAAATGATTGGTCCTTATCTATGAATTGTGCCACAAAGTGGTGTATTGCCTAAATCTTGCCTTGGAGGGAGTGAAGTTGATTTAAATTGGTAAGAGGAGGCATAGCTATGATTTATTTGACTTTATTAAGGTCAAACTCAATGCCATATTGGGACATTATAAATCCCAAAATTTTACCTAATGAAATCCAAAAGACATATTTCTTGGGATTAATCTGTATATTGTATTTTCTTAGTCTTTTGAAAATATGTCATAAATCTATTGCATGATGTTGTCAATATTTTGATTTTGTAAGCAAATCATTGACATAATCTTTGACTATTTTATGAATGATATCATGAAATATATGTGTCATTGTTCAAGTACATGTTAGTTTAGGTATTTATTTTCCTAGATTTATTTATTTGGGAGTATTATTTCTTACTTTGAGTTTTCTTACATTTGGGGATATGTTTGGTTAGGTGGAGTTTATGTGTCATAGGTTTTATCGGAAGACTAGGATGTAACTCCTCTATCCACTTTTTGTGGATGAGTTACATCTCTATTCCAAGCTCCTTTGACCACCTTTTGTGGATGAGTTACCCTTATATTATAGGGGGTCTTTGACCACCATTTTGGAGGAGTTATTTAATACTCCTATATGTGTGCTTCACTTGAGGAGCTTTTTCATTTAATAAATATTTGGTCTTTCTCCATTTTGGTTGTCTCATGAAATACTTATTTCATTATTTCATTTGCTTATAGCTCTTTGGTGGCGTTCACTCACCTCTTATCTTATGTGACCATTTGACCTCATATGCACTTTGTATAGATTGGGAACATACTCTGATATGGCATCAAAACTATTCTATTATACATTTGTCTAGTTTTATTATGTTAGTTATTCTTTGAAATCATGGTTTTCCTTGGAAAATATCTATGACTTTGATATATAGTATTCTATGTTTCATAAGAAAGTTATGAATAGATCTAAGGGTTTTACTCTTTATTGAACATGGTATTGAGTGGGTTATTTTCAAACTAAAGTTTCACATTGAAATGAGTAGAGATCTCCTTTGTTCATTTTTAGGCTATCTTGCTCCTTATACCAAGCAGTCTTTACATATAGTCACAACCTAATACAACCCATTCTTGGGAGTCTTATGATCTACCAAAGGTCTACATACTATTTCTTATCCTTTTATGGCTAGATCAAGGCCCACAACCTTGGTTAATAACCTTCATGAGCTCTCCCATTAAACATAGACATCCATAGAGGTAAGTAACTTCATATAAATCCATTACTTTCTCCCAACCCTCAGACCATATTTATATATTGCCCAATTTGATGCCACCTACATTTGGTCTTCATTTGACTATGTTTGATCTCACTTGGACCTTATTTAATATGCATACTATTCTATAGCCTCATTCAACCTGTATATAAATTCATGACCCATTTGTACCTATGTATCATTCCCATGACCTGAGGCTCACTTTATAGAAGCTTTCAAAATCTTCCTTTGATCTTCTCATTCCTCCATATCTCACTCGAAGTGATATTTAGTAAATACCATTACCTTTCTTCAAAACCATCTTTTCTATAAATTCATGGTTTTTGGAATTATTAAGTGGTTTTGTTTATTTTTTTAGGTGGGAAATTTATTTTTCAAATATGAAGTGATTTTCATAAAATGCTTTATAATGTCCTAAAAAGTCAATTCTTTTTTATTGACTTTACAGTGTAGCTTTTATTTAGAAGGTGATGACTTAAAAAAGGAGGGAGAATATTTTAATTTAGAAAGGTATTATGTATTAGTTTTTATAAAATAATATTTATTATGGGGTAAGGCATGATCAATAGGGGATATAAGGTGTTATATCTTTTTATTTTTTTAAGTTAAAAAAAAATAATAGATTGTATTGTAAGTAATTTTTTTTTTAAAAGGGATGAAAAGGTGTTTTGTAATTCTCTTCATATTTTCACACATTGAAGGCTAGAGGGTGAGGTCCGATTTAGTAGATGACCAAACCCACTCATATTTAAAATTTCATTTTTATCTCTCAATTTTTCACTTTGTTGTTTGTACTAGTCTTCCTTGGTCACATTTTTAGTGGAGTCTGATGTCTTCATTCTATTTTCAAAAAATAGTCTTTTTAACTTGCACTGATTGCTCTAGACACACTATAGGCTGAGTCTGATGTATTTTTAGAATGAATTTACAATATTTTTTGGGGGTGGATCCTTCCTATTGTTATTTCATGGGTATGTACTTTTTTGTGTCTCTCTTTATGTTCTACTTTCACTTTCATTTCTGTAACAACTACAACTTTCACTCCTATAACTTATTTCTGCACGAAAATAGATTTAGGATCAATCAACCCACTAAATCCATCTAACTATCATGAATGGAAAATCAAGATGTTAATCATTCTAAGGAATAAGGTTTTTATAGGATAACCATGGGTGATGAAATTAAACCTAACATGGATGCAAATAAATTTAAGTGGTATAACTGTAGTGATGAAGCATATTGGATATTGTGTATTTGTGTAAAACCTAATCTCCTATTTCACCTAGATCATACCAAATCAACCTATGATGTATGAACCGCTCTAAGAAATCTATTTTGGGAGCAAGATGTGATGAGAGGTCATAAGCTTGAGAATGAAATCATTAGTTTAAGTCTGTGTAACTTTGACACCCTTTAGGATTTTTCACTAAGTTCAAGTCCTTAAGATTTTAGTTGAAATAATGCAAGATAAAGAAAGAAGATGACCAACATATTATTTATATCTCTCTAAACTAGGTCTTCACTATTCAATATTTTTCTCTACTTTCCATGCCACTAAAAGTGCTTTGGGCACTATATGGAAAATTCCATCTTTAGATGCTTTCATTTCTGATTTAACTAGGGAACAAGATAAGTTAATACATATGGCAATAGTGAAGTCCATAAAACCTCAAGATCTAATTACTAGGAATGGGAAAGCAAAGAATTCAAACAAATATAAGAAGAATAAGAAGAATAAAGATCAAGAGAAGAAAGAATTAACCTTTGCCAAAACCAACACTAAAGCCTCCTATTCCAATGACAAACCTAAGAAAGAGCAGGTTAAGTGTGCTTATTGTAAGAAAAATGGGCATGATGAACACAAGTGCACAAATAAGTAAATAAATTAGTTAACTCATATCCTATAGAATAAAAAACATAGGTGTTATTGAGTCCATCAAGCATAATTCATCTACCCAAGATTCTACTAAGGTAAATGGATAGGGAAAAGAAAAATAAAATGGCAAGGATCTTATATCAATTACAACTTCAACATCTTCATCAGTTATTGAATCAGGTGCTTCTCACCACATGGTCTCTTCACTAGTTTAGTTTTCTTCCTTAGATCCTTGTAGCATGTCTTCTATCAGTTTAGGTGATGACACTTTTGTACCAGTTGTAGGGAGAGGGTTTGTTAAAATGAAAGGGGAATTTTTTTTTATGAAATATATCCATATATTTAATAATGTTTTAAGTGTTCCTTCTCTTTCAACCAATCTCCTATATATATATATATATATATATATATATATATATATATATATATATATATATATATATATATATATATATATATATATATATATATATATCAAATCACTCATATCATAAAAGTCATGAGGGTTGAGTTTTTACCAAATTTAGTTATCATTAGGAGTTGTATAGTGATTCTACAGTAGTAATGGGTAGGTCATATCACCAAACCAAGTTATACACCTTCTCACATTTTTCACTTGATTCTTATTTAACTACATTGATGACTAATTCAAATGGAGTTAACAAATTATGGCATGAGCAATTTATCCACCTTAACTACCACTAACTTGAAGAACTTAATAAAAATGACATGGTTATAGGCTTACCTCAAGTCTAATTCTCTAAGGGACTTTGTGAGAGATTCTCTTTTGGAAAGCATCTCGAAGAAAAATTTGACAAAGGTAAAGCTTGGAGGGCTTCACAAGCATTAAAGTTAGTTCACAATGGTGTATCTAAACCTTTTCCCAGTCTATCCTTTACAAGGGATAAGTTTATTCTCACTTCCATTGATGATTTTTGGGGATATACATAGGTGTACTTTCTTAATCAAAAGTCTAAAGTGTTTGAATATTTTAAAAACTTAAAGGATCGTATTAAAAAACAATCTGAGAAATTCATCAAGGTTATTTGAACTGACAATGAAGGTGAATATGTCAACATTAGATTTGAGTAGTTTTAAACCACATAGGGGATTGATTTACTGTGGATAATTACATACATTCCTTCACAAAATGGAGATGCAAAACTTAATAACAGGTCATTCAAAAAGATGGACAGCTGTATGATTCACTCTAATTCCTTGACACCTTACTATTAGGTCGAAGCCATTAATTATTCTTGTTATATTCAAAACAAGGTTCATTACAAATATTTGAAATGCATAACACCCTTTGAAAATTGGCATGGAAGGAAACTTGATGTTCAGCACCTTAAGGTTTTTAGATCTCTAGCTATGTCACATATACCAAAGAAGATACATAAAGCTATGGAACCTCAATCTAAGCCTTTCATCTTTGTAGGTTATCCATACAGTTTCAAGGGGTACCACCTTCTACATCCAACCATACATGAGGTGTTCATATAAATAAATATTCAATTTTAGGAGAGTCCCAAAGACACAACACTTTACCCTTCTCTTTCATCAGATTCACTTAGACTTGATGATTCTTCTTCTGAATTGGATCATCTTGAGTAATTTCATGATCCAGGATCTTCTTCTTCTTCTAGTTCTAATAGTGAGGGCAGTGATGGGGACTCTTCTACATCCACCTCTAGTATTTTTTTATAAGATGAGCATTTAACACCTAACTCACCCACATTTGGGCCTCTTTGAACAAAGAAGACACTTAAAAGTGAAATCACTTGGGTAGAGGATCCAATAGATGATAGACATACTTGGGTAGATTATCAAAATTATCCACATGCTTTCTTTACTTTAGTATTAGATCAATAGACATTTAGAGAGGATTCAGGCATACCTAAGTGGGATAATGCTATGCAAGAAGAATATTCTTCCTTAATCAAAAATCACACTTGGGATGTGACTGCACTTCATAAGGGAAGGAATATGGTTTAATGTAGTGGATATATCGAACCAAGTTTGTAGTAGATGGGTTGTTTGAAAAGTACAAGGTATAATTCGTCACCAAGGTTTTTTATACGTAGAAAACATTGAGTACTCAGAGACATTTTCACCTTTTGTAAAATTACTTTGATCTGAATCATACTAGCTATAATCATAGCACATGGTTTAGATGTGCACCAGATGGATGTGAAGAATGTATTTCTTCATGGAGACCTTGAGTAGGAGATATACATGGATTATCCACCTAGATTTGTTCAAGATTCAACCTTAGTTTATACACTTATAAAATCCATCTATGGACTTAAACATGACCCTTAGGCTTTGTATCTCAAGACAGATTATTTCCTCTTACTTCAGGATTTAGTAGGTGTCATTCAAACCCCAATATATACTTCTTGTAGAAGGATGATTCTTTACATATACAAGTCCTTTATGTTGATGATATTTTGATCACTGAGAGTTCCATATCATCTATTACAATGGTGAAGATAGATCTATAAGATATATTTTACATGGTAGACTTCAGTCTTCTGCATTCCTTCTTTGGCATCGAGATTTCACAATCTAATTTAGGGATTTCACTTATACAACCCAATTATTCTCTCAATATTTTGGCTCAATTTCACATGGTTGATTGTAAGCTATCTCTGACTCCTTTTCTATTAGGATCTAATCTTGAGGTTGATTATTCTACACCTTTGGTTGATTCCACTCTGTATCATCAACTTACTGGTAGCCTCATCTATCTAACTCATACCAAGTCCAAAATATCATATACAATGGGACTTATCTCTAGATTCATACAAGAACCCCATGAGTTGTACTAGAAAGTAGCTAAGAGGATCTTGCACTAAATTTATGGATCTTATAGATTTGGGATTCATTATAGATTTAGCACAAAGGTTGACTTGGTTTTTTTTAAAAATTTAGATTGGGTTGGTAATACTTATAATCATAAGTGTACTTCATGTTATAATTATTCTTTCGGTTCTGGCCCTATCAGTTGGTCTAACAAAAAGTAAAATGTTATTGTTATATCATCCATAGAGGCAAAGAACAGGGGATCTGTTAATGTATTTATTGAAGCTATTTGGCTTCAAGGGATTTTATTTGATTTTAGCATTCCTATCAAGTAGCCCACCATCATCTATTGTGACAACTAGAGTACTATATAGATATGCAATAATCTAGTTTAGCACTAGTAAACCAAACACATTGATATTCACATGCATTTTATTCAAGAGATTATTTATAGTTAGGTCATCAACTTGAAATTTTACTAGTCTTAAGAGAAAGTTATAGATAACTTTAACAAACCCTTCACTAAGATCAAGTTCATTCATCTACAAACTCTTTTTGGGGTGTGTTCTACATTAGAAACAACATCATCTTTAGAGGGGGGCTTCTAGCCTCTTCACTTAGTCATGTCTCTCGAGGCTAGAAGCCCCCCTCTAAAGATGATGTTGTTTCTAATGTATACCACACCCCAAAAAGAGTTTGTAGATGAATGAACTTGATCTTAGTGAAGGTTTTGTTAAATTTGTCTACAACCTGCTCTTAAGACTAGCAAAATTTCAAGTTGATGACCTAAACATGAATAATCTCTCAAATAAAATGCATGTGAATATCAATGTGTTTGGTTTAATAGTGCTAAAATAGATTATTGCATATCTATATATTATTCTAGTTGTCATAGTAGATGATGGTGGGTTACCTGATAGGAATACTAAATATGGGTTTTCTCCTTTTTTCTTCTCTATGAAGCATTATTTTGTACATAGGTACCTAATTAGGCCTAGTTTATAGGATACATCTTTTATCTCACACTGCTTACCTAAGTTGTGATTATGGGGGTGTTAGTGTAGGTATTTATTTTCCTAGATTTATTTATTTGGGAATATTATTTCTTACTCACTTGGAATTGCTCTAAATTTGGAAATATGCTTGCTTATGTAGAGTTTTTATGTCATAGGTTTGACTGAAAGACTAAGATGTAATTCCTCTATCCACTTTTTATGGAGAATTTACATCTCTATTCTAATCTCCTTTGACCACATTTTGGATAGGAGTTGCACTTATATTCCAAGGGGTCTTTAAACACAATTTGTGGAGGGTTTACACATCACTCCTATATGTATGCTTCACTTGAAGATGTTTTTCACTTAATGAATATTTGGGATTTCTCTATATTGGTTGTCTCATGAAATACTTGTTTCATGATTTCATTTACCTACATTTATTTGTTGGTGTGCACTCGCCTCTTATCTTGTGTGACCATTTGATCTCATGTGTGCTTTTTCCAAACTAGGAACATACTCTAATAATACATTATTCCTATATTTTTAATAAAAAATGCATGACTATATAGTAGAAAGTTCCCCAGGGTGTGTTAAAATAAGTTTTTATTGGTCTTTTTTAATTATCTTAATTTTATTATAACTAGTGAAGCCATTCATAAAAGATATCATTTCTTAACCTATTGTGGATTCAACTATCATATCAATGTTGGGTAGAGGAAATTCATGCTTATGACATGCTTTGTTTAGGTCTCTAGAATCACAACAAAATCATTTTTGGCAATTAGGTTTTATAATAGGTCAAATGAAACCAACACCCAAGAGCTATTGGATCTCTAATTTGACTAAAAGAGCAACTTTTAGGTGCATGTTTTGATTTTTTTGTTTAACTAGCTTAATAGTAGGATAGTGTGTAATCTTATGTATTATGATTAAGGGATATTTTTCAAGCATATAAAAATAATCCCAGGTTAATACTTTAGAAAAATATTTTAAATTTTGATGAATATTTGTATCTTCTCATTTATGTAAGGCAATAGCCAATAGTATGATACAAGGATCACTATCTATGCCATAATTGAATTTGAATATTTATTTATTAAGTAACATATACCAATCCATAGTTTATGGTGTTGTAGGGATAGTATTATATGTGTTGGGTAACATATTATCTGAGTCATCTAAACACTCACCAAAGTATGCATGGGTACTTATGGAATGAGTAAACATGTTCATATGATACAAGTAAGGGAGATCCTCATATGCCCCAAGGAATTCTAATAAAGCATCTTTGTTATTAAACTCATCAAAAGTAAGTAGATCTAGAGATGTTGTATCATTAATAAGAATACAGTAAACAATTGAGATTGTATAAACATGGTTTATCATATCATCTTCCTATGGAATAGGTGTAAAAACATGATATGCTAAGAAGTATGGTGAGAGGGATTGGCATTTGATGTGTTATCTCTATATCCAAGTCCTTGTCTACCTTGTTGATCATATGATTCAATTGGATTAAGTATTACCTACTCATGTTTGTCAAGGCCCTATCTTATATAACCCATTGTTTATAACTATCTTAATGTAAAAGGAGAAATTAACTTATTATCATATGCTCTTGAAGTAACCGGGGGAGTGATACGTGTGCTCTGAATAGTAGATTCATTTGGTGTTTTAAAAAAATCCTTGTGAGGAATACAATTATGTGAAGGCTCTATATGTTGACAATATTTGAATGTTTATTTGTCCATAGGGCATGTATAGATATGACCTATGTAGTTAAACTTTAAACATGCATGTAAATTGGATGGAATCATGTGCATTTCATGAATCCACAGTCTTCTAAGTAAGATATTGTAATTAAGATCATTAGGAATAACTTGACATGTTGTAGGTAGCATTTTAGGCCCAAATGTAAGGTTTAGTGTGATTTGAACCAAGACTTTTCATGGAATATTTCAAACCCTCGTATATTTATATCAGAAGGATCCAAGTACTTAGCATGCACATTAAGAAGTTGAGGAAAATATATATTAAAAATGTTTAACTTTGATCCATTGTTGACTAAAACCCATTTCACATCTACTTCATTAATTCATAATGTAGTGTAGAGAGGAAAGTGTAAATCTATGATGTGTTTAGGTTGGATATCTTCCCTCTCGAATGAAATGTGCTCTTTAGTCCATTTCATAGTATTAATTATGGAAGCAACATAAGCTAGTTTGGATGTTTGAGGCACTTAAGTATAATAGAGTGAAGCATTTAAAATGTCTTAACATGTGTCAGAATGTTATAGGATCTCTAAAATGGAAACTATATCTAAATGAGTGCTTTTCTAGTCAAAAAATCTATAATAATGGGTGTTGCTAACCTGCTAAGATTTGGGACCACATGTAGACATCATAACATGGACCGTAGGGTCTATTAAGAGAATAGTTATGGTAGTAGAGGTGGGATGGTGGATATATGTGTGTGATCAAGAAGTATTATCGATAATCAATACCAATGATGTTCCCTTATGACTAGGAATGATAGGTAAGGAATCAAAGTGAACCAAAGAGCAAAATGCATCTAAATGAGACTTGTTAATTTTAGTTAGTGTATTTGTTATCTTATGTCATTTATTCTCTATGTTTTTGAAGATGTGTGCTTTAATTGAATTCCACATAAGATAAATATATTATGCTAAATAAATAATGAGACATGAAAAGCATTTTAGCTATTATAAAGCATCATGTATACAAGTGTTTATGTCTTTTTTGAGTTCGTTCTGAATTAAAGGGAAACAGTATGCAAATGAAAGTATTAGACATTGCAACAGAAATTGATACACCTTTTCTATCATTATTATCATGATTATATCAAATAAAACCAATAAATGTATGGGTCTAAAATATTAATGATATAAATTTAAATCCTATGATTATCTAGGGTTAGGGTTTGTGCAATATTTGAAGTAAATTAGGTTCACCAAATGTTTTAACCTTTTAGGACTTAATAAGTGTAAATATTATATTTTTAAAGACTTGAGTAGACTAAATTACGTAAATAATATGCAATATATATATATCCACTCATTTTTTTAATAATTAGTTATCTTTGACTTTTCTAAAAATAGTAATAAATAGTGCAAGTAAGAACTTAGCTGGAAAATAACTAAGATAGATGATATAAGTACTATAAACTAAGGTAGAATCTAGTATGAGTGTTTTAAACTAGATCATAGTGTCAAAAATCCTCTTGAATAGTAGTGTCATAATTAGATAGTAGTGCCATTATTGGAAATATGATGGTAGTGTCTTAATATTGGTGGTAATGTCCTTTGTGTAGGATTGTCCTAAGATTATGGGTACACCTGTGTATGGATCTCTTCAGTCTATTATTGCATGTATGAGTCTTATAAACCTATATTTATCCTATAATGATTGATTTAGTAAGCAAACCCTAATCCTCCATGTAGGTAGGGCATCTAGTTAGCATGATCTAAAAAGTGTGTTTGTTAGTAGGGTATGTTGGATATCCTCAACACCCCATTGTGAAGATAATTGACTACATACCAATACTCTAAGGAGGGATCAAGTTGAAGGTAACTCTCCCCACATAAGTTCTAGAACAAGTGCAAGTGAAGATAGTATTATATTATCTTTGAGTGCCTTGAATGTGATTAAGACTAGAAATTTGGGTAATATGAGCTTAGGACTAATGTAGATGGTAGTATTCAAAAGTAGAGAAAAATAAGGATTGATAACATTAATCATTCATAACTTGTTCTAAGTTTGAATGTGTATTTTGCATATGATTTCCATCTACTAGTTATAGGGATAAAATTCATGTATTTATATTATTTTTATGCTTGTGCGGGTGATAAAATAAGTCAGGTTGACTGTAGGAAGTTCTAGTTTTAAAAAGTTATCCATTTGGGAAAAGATAGGGAAAAGGACATTAGCTCTTTTTCTTGGACACTAGCACCATGTGACACTAGTGTCATTATTATGGCACTAATTTCCATCTAGTAGAACACTAGACACAAAAGTATGGGATCAATAAATGAGGGTCTAAGACTACCTTAACAATGATTGGGGACACCTATGGCCTACACAAAGGCTACATAAGTTTGATAATAGGATCTAGGATAGTTTAGGTCTAATTTATGGATAAGTAGTCTCAAGTAACACTCTTAGCACTCAAATACCACTTTTGATTGATTATAACATGAAATTTGAAAATAAATGTTTGATAGAAATAAAATTAACTCATAAATCATAGTCTTTCATGTAGATATAAATAATGAGTCACCAAAAGATATATCTATATAAATGTCTCAGTTTTAAACATAAGTACATGTGAAGACATCATATATACATCAAAAATACATTTGAGTACAAATTATGATTTTGGCTTGTGTTCCAACTTCACCCTCTTTAGAGAGAGGTTCCATACTTAACATGGAGGATTCACATTGAACAACCTACAAACTCATCTATAGTTTGCAGGTATGTGATTGTATACTATATCCTACTACGTGTCTAACTATATCCATGTGAGAAGATCTCTCTATATCTAATGCCTATCACATCACTAATTCACCTCCTCCTATCCCTATTTGTGATATCACATAAGAAGTAGCCTACTTTTTTTTTTAATTTCCTTAGCATTATCTCTAGACAATTGAAACTAGCTATCATGTGATTTGATTGTTAGTTTCATGGGAGTAAGCATCCCCAAGCTATTGTGATAAGGTAGAATAGGGTCCAAAATATCATGGTGGGTAGCCTCCACCAGAGTCCTCCATCATCTATCTTCCACCATAAAATATATAAAATTTAAATTAGAATCAACATCAAATATTGAGTTTATTCTATCACTTTCAATTCTTAGAGGTAAATATATACATGCTAAGTTATACTGATAGATATACTTGTTGACCAAATTTGACTATTTAGTCAAATAGGGGAACCCCTAGTAAAAACATTGATTTTTAGGCCTATAAATGGGTATAATGTATTGTCATAAGGTGTTTTATAGGTCATTTGATGCCTTTCAATGTTATATTAACCTTGGTCACTCTTTTCATTAGTCTGTCATGCCATTTGGGGTCATTTCAATGGTCTAAATAGTGTATTTAATGATTTATATGGGTTTCTTAGGAAATTTACAAGTTAAAATGGGTGATTTCATGCTCC
>JARHVA010011278.1:0-73774 GCA_037957365.1 Torreya grandis | reverse complement strand
GAGCACACATCTCCCCAACCCAATTTGTCATTAGTAAAAACACCAAGTACAAAGGAAGGGATAGGTAGAAGATGGTTTAAATCAATTTATGGATAAATTTGATAAATTTAGTATATAGACTAATAAATAAATAGATAAGAAGAGGCTATAATAGGTTGGATTTACTTTCGAGACTAGTTTTAAGACACCTATAAAACTAATGTGAACTAATCAATTATGGATATTTTGACTATAATCCATGTAGTTCAATTTTCCTACCTTTAGAATGAAAGTGCATGAATAGTTCTTGGAAGTTCATCTCAATGGTACCCAAGGTTGTGAGCCATTGGACTCCCAAAACAATGCATGTGTTACCCATGGGAATAGAAAACATAAGAGATTCGAGATTATACTCACCCATAACAAGCTTAATATTATGAAATTTGCCTAAAAAATTAATTATGCCACCATCTGCAATCATAACCTACAATTCTAGTGTTGGGTAGATGAAACAGTTCAATCAAGTGGCCAACTTATGGTTGATGAAGTTATGTGTGCTCCTTAAATCAATCAACATTGTCACCTTTTGTTTCTTGATGAAATCCACCACCTTAAGAGTTTGTGGAGTGCTAATACATGCAAGTTCATGACAAGAGATTATAGGTTGGGAATCTTCAGGTACCTCCTCTATCTCTTCTTCATCATCATTGGAGGCATCATCATCTTCTTCTTCTTCATTGGATCCCTCAATGTATAATAACTTCTTCTTAGCACATCTATGTCCTTTGCTCCACTTTTTGTCACAATTGAAACATAATCCTTTTGCATGCTTCTCTTCAATTTGTTGAGGGGTCAATCTAGTAGGTGGAGGAAATGTTGGTGTTGATATGCTACGATCTTTGAAGTGAGTGAATGGCTACTTCTCATTGGCTATAAATTTTTCCTCAGCTCAATGTGCCATGATAATAGAATAAAAAATCTTAAGTGGATTAAACATGCATACCTCATGTTGAATGTGGTCCTTGAGACCTCCCAAAAATAGGTCATTCAATTTCTTCTCAATTTTTATCTCAACACATAAGGGATAGGTTCTGAAAATGATGAATATAATCCTTGGCAAATCCCATTTGTTGCAATTTTTCTAGTTGGCTGAAGTAATTCTCTGTCACGCTATTGCCATATTGTAATTGTCGCTCCTCTGTAAAAACTAACCAAGTGACACTGAGAGTCATCTTTTTCTTTTGAGCACACACCCATAAATAACAAATGAATTGATCAGGTTCAAGATACAAGGAGGCAATGGTAACCTTCTATCCACCTGGGATCTAATGTAGATCAAAAAAATATCCATTTGGTTGATCCAATTGAGTGGATCTTTTCCATCAAATTTGTGCATATCCACCTTTGGTAACAAGTTCCTCTATGGCCATGTAGTTGGATTTGAAGTAGACTGCTTGGGAGAACCACCCTAGTGGGGTTGTGTAATAGTGATAGGTGGATGATTTGACTAATTATTTTTCAAATTCATTATGATATCTACCATACTATCTTGTATGGATTTCATATTAGATTGTATGCCTTGCACCTCACTTTGAATGCCTTGAACACAATAGTCAAGCTGACTCACTTTATGATCTATGTCAGAGAACCCTGGTATAAAGGAGCTAGTACATCCCCCTTATGACTCCATCTCTTCATTTTTAGCAGTTTTACCTAGATTTTCATCACCCTTTCCTCAGCCCTGAGTTTGTGAACCTACCATAAAAGGGCTTTACGATGTTGACCTTGATTGGCACTTTTGACCCAACTTTGACCAAACAATTTTGTACTTATGTCAGCCTCAAATGAAAACATACAAAGAACATACCCTATCCAAATTTTTATAATATATCTAAAAATATAAATAACTTATAAAAATTCTTTGAATTACGCACTATAGAGTAATTTTATGAAAAAAATTAAAATGGAGATAACGTTTGTAAAATAGATCCAAATGATCTAAAATTTTAATGAAAGCTTAATTTAATGGTTTAAAACCTCAAGTAAAAAAAATTTAGAGAAATTTAAAACCATTTTTTAGATATATCCAAATTTAAAAAATTAGGGTTTCACCCACAAGATTGCCCAAATCATAGCTCTGATACCACTTGTAATCAAATTACTTCAACAATAAGGTACAATAGAATAAATAGATCCAAATATGACTGAAATATATCATAATATATGATAATAGATAATCCACTTCGAGGGGGAAACTTCCACAAGCTTCAATAAGAGTAGAATTCACAATATGATGATAAATAGTTACCCACTACCTCTTATATATAGTCTATCTAGGCCATGGTTACTCCATAGGTTGACCTAATAACCAAATGAATGCATATATAAATGTGAAATAACATCAAAGATGGATAATTAAGCCAAAAGTTAGCTATTCCTATCCTAATACATGCAATAGGTTAGGGGTGTAGCACCATCTAAATTTTGATCGAAGGCTAGTTGTGTCCAAATTTAGGTGTCTACAATTTATCTCTATTTGGGAAGATGTTACAATCTATAGTCACATTAATGTCTTCTCAAAGAATGAAAAATCTCCTATATGCCTATGAATTTAATGATAATGGATGAACTGTAGGTGCCTCCTTGAGGGAGCAATTGGCAAAGGGGTTGGTGATCGGTCCCTCGAAAGGAGGGAACTTGGGTGACCAAAAGAACTCATTCTTTACATTTAGTTCCTTATCCAAAGGTGTGAAAATAAATTCTCTATGTCCCTCCTCAAATTCGTATGGTTTGGGTTATCCTAAAATAACCATAAAGTCTTTTCACTTGTCTTTATTTTTATGCATGTTGGATTATGAGCAGGAGCTCACTTCTCCCTCACAAGTTATCTAAGGGTGCATTGATCTGGGGTTTAAACTCACAACATTGTACCAACATTTCTCCATGGTGAGGTATATAAATCAAGTAATATACACTATAATTTCTAAGGGGATGAGCATCCAAACCTCTGATCATAATGAAAACTTGAGTTAAGTATGGCTAACTAAGGGATTCCACTAAGAATTACATGGATTGAATTGATATGCGAAGGAATAGACCCTTGCATAGTAATTCATTATAAACTCAATTAACATGATTAAATATCTAGTGTTAACCATACTTGGGACCATATATAAATGCATGAAAATTTAGCTTTAGAAAAACTCCACTTGTCATAGACATATTATTGATACAGGGTGAGTAGCTCAAAGTTTCATGTTGTCATATAATATCTTGAGAGAAGGGTGGGTGTAAAAACCCTACTTATTCATGCAATTTTAATTTTGTATTAACACTTAAAATCCTCGTAAGAGCATGTATATAGATAGAATTTGATAGTACTATGTAACTTTGTTAATTTTAGGATCTAAGATGTTACACTTAGGTATTTGGGTCATTTTATCCTTTATTTCATGGTTTTTATGTATAAAATACCCATTTTTTTTGGTTATATCACATAAAAATGAGTCTTGTCTTGAACATCACTCCATTGTTTAAGGAGTTATATCATCCATTTGACACCATACCTTTGCTTTAGTCTTTTGACAAAATCTTTATGTTTGTGTTACTTGATTGATAAGGGTAACATTATTCTACCTAATTCATTTCAAATCTTGTGCCTTGGAGTCTTAAAACCAACCATTTATTGCATATTTAAAGAATGATAACATCATTACATTGCTCAAATCATTTTATAGACTTGTTTTCCTTGTGTCAAAGTTTTAAATATTTGAAACCAATCCATGTGTGCCTTTCAAATATTTATCTAGTATAGTTATAATTTTCAATTTTATCTAGCTTGTTGTTTATTTGAAAAAGCCTAGTTTCCTAAGTTGAGTTTTTAATTAACCTTACTAAGTTCAAATTTAAACATTGATTGATTTATTTTTATGCTTTGTGGACTTTTGGCCTAGACACTGATCTTTCTATTTTGGGTTGTGAAACTTATGTTGATTATTTACCCAGTTTGAAAACTATTTTTTGTGCTTTTATTTAGGAGAAATAACCTATCTTCCTTATGCCTTTTTTTTTATTACCTTATGCCGATTGACCAGGTTCATGTCTAAATTTGAATGCCTATTTTATGCCAAAGTGTTTTAGATTTATTAGATTAAATCATACCCTTTTTTTTTTAAAGTCTAGATTTTGTGCTTGTTTTACCAAAAGTCATAGCACATGCCTATTTGGATCTTAGCTTTCGATGTTGCATTTGACCAAAAGACCTATCAATTTTTGTTTTCTTATACTAGACTTATTTATAACACTTTATACCTAGATTTTGGCATTCTATTTTTGTTTCATTTACTTGACCTTTTGGTGTAAGACATTTAATTTTAGACATTTGATGTTAGATTATTTTAGACTAAGTCTTAACATAAACCTTTTTGGAGACACAACTCCACTTTTTTACTAATTAGACCAAGTTCAAACCATTTATCCTCTGGACATTATTTTTATGAGTTTGTATAACTCTAAGACCTTCTTTGTGAAACATTCATCATTGATTTGAATGTCTCACTATACTTTTAGTAGAGCCATATATGATTTGGGATATGATAATGTGGTCAAACAAGATGACTTTGTTCAAGACCCCTATGGTGATGATGTAGTTTGTAACATGGATCCTTATCCACCTTACAATACTCAATCAGGGGAACAAAGCCATGATCCTTTAGCTCACTATTTGGTCAACATGCCAACATACTTGGAGTAGGACCAAGCACAAATATTGTATTACCTTAATATTGTACCATAAGTTATAGACCAAATCCAAAAACTATACTGCATTACTATGCCATCAACCTATGACACCTATTTATTTGATCATTACTTGATTATGAGTAAGGATGAAATTTTAATCAAGGTTACAGAGGTAGGGGATAAGTTTCTAGTAGACTTCCCTCATGAAAATTTTCCTAGCTTAGTAAGAGTGCATCATAACATACCATACAATCAAACCATTGAATAAGCCTCTTATATTAATCCTCAAGATTTTGTATCAATGATGTATCAATACCCTTTTATGCTTGTCAAAGTAAAATTCCTCATGGAGGGCCATTTTATATAGATGGAGATAGAATAACAAACCTATTTAAAATTAGCACATAATTTCAATAATATGACCATGTCAAATGAACCACTTATTGAGTTAGCTCCTTTAATAAGGATCTTAATTGAATTAAAAAGACAATAAATTTAGGGTATAGACCCATTAATGAAAATCACTTCAATTGGGGACATGTTCAATGCCCCAGCTATTGAATAAGTGTGTATTAATTCTACATAGAGAAATGTACCAAACATAGTAGATAACATGCAAGTTTCATTCAATTCAAGCCAAAGTGGTATAACTGCACAAATTACTAGTCCATAATAATATGTGACTTTAATTCACACAAGTAGTTTGAAAATGCAAGGGGCAAGAACTTATACCTTTAATACTCAACTAACTACTTCATCAAGCACACAAACACAAGGATTAAGTAGTCAAATGATAAGTAGTTACATGCCTCAACCAAACATGATGAATGTTACTCCACCTCATTAGGTGATGACTAACATTACATAAAAATAGGCATAGTCCAATATACCAGTGCAACAAAGATCAAACATTTTATCACCTCAATAGGGGAAACTAATGTTCCACCTCATTATATAATAAGAAACATACCTCTTTAGTCATAGACCAACATACCTTTACGAATGTTGTCTAATCAATAATGTATGTCCATTAGTCAGCAAAAAATGCCAAACCTTCAATAAATGTCTACTTCACAACAAGGGTTTTCACAACTAAGAGGTTATACCATTTCACAAGTGCCAATTAGGCAACAATTACCTTTTGTTCCAAATGTGCCACAAAATCAATGATAGGGTCTTAGTTCACAAGTTACCCTTACTCAACAAGGTTTGACTAGTCAAAAATAAGTCCATATTCAACCATAGTAGGCACAATACTTCATCCATAACATATTCTTACATCTCAGCCATAATTCCCCCAAAACTAGGCCTATATACCAAATCCCAACTAGAATATCACATCGTAACATGTGTAATTATAATAATTTCATCCTAATCCATGAATGCATATTCCTTGTCAATTCCCTAACCAAACCCATATTCCAAAACATACCATGCCTTTGTTATACCTTGGTCAAAGTAATCCACTTTTGACTACCCAACATCCACCTTAAGCTAATGTTCCATCTAGTTTCTTGGCATAATAATTACAACAAATCTAGGATGTAATTACCACCATCCAAGCTAAGAAACAAACTAAGAATTTTAAGTTAGATGATGTGTGTTCTTACCCATTCAACATGGAGTACTTGTAGATACCTGTTTCTATCGATTTTCGCTTTCACATTCAAAAAGGAATAAGAAACTAAGAGAAATGGTCTAGGGTTAGATGTTATCTAGATGAAGTCTTGCACACCAAATTCAGACGACTGAAGTAACTCCTCTTTGGTTGTGGAGGATGACACCTGTAGAAGAAAGAGACCCAAACACAGAGGTTGTTAGATAGCTAGAAAGTGGACTGCCAAGCAAAAGCTTGGTCCTAGAAGTGCAAAGACTTCTTGGAGGATGACAGTCCACTAATAAAAAGTAGAATAAAGTTAGAAACAAAAATGATAAAGACAAAAATAAAAGAAATGAAAGCAAATGCGTACCTATATGCAGCAATTTGCCTTCCACAGTCGCCGACATCGGTGGTTCTGCTGGCATTAGTAGTCAAGGTCACCGACGTCGGTTAGTCTGCCAACGTCGGTATGGGAAATGGCCGATGTCAGTCAGGGCAATGGCTTTTGATAGGGTTTGAATGAGTTTCCAAGTCAGTTAGGTCGATCAGAATGGTCTTGGGAGGGTCTGTAGGACTCTGATAGCATGTGTTGGGTCAACAAAATAGTTAGTATGGTCTGAAAAGGGACCAGATGAATGTCAGGGGCAAAAGGGGAAGACAAGGGTGAGAGAAGGCTCCTAGAGAATAGGTTGGGTTGTGGTCTAATTGACAGTCTGGTTGATGATGTTAAGAAGAAGCAGTAACTAGAAAACTAATTACTAACATAGTCTAAATAATTGAAATGAGAACACAGAAGAAATACTTACCTGTGGCTTGCTAAAGAGAGAGTGTTGCAGATTGGTTGCTAATGTAGAATACTTCCTACAATGTGAGCCCCTATAGCTTGTGGTGCTTGCTGTGTGCCTGAGAAAGAGAGAGAGAGGTTAGTTTTTGGGTCAAGCAGATTAGAAGATCAGAGGATTGGAAAGATTGGTGGATTGAAAATTGAAAGGTTAGATTATTGAAGATCCTACATTCAGAGTGCTGAACACAGTTTTGAAGGTGATCAACGCCGGTAATACAACCAACATCGACCGACTACTGACCGATGTCGGCAGCCAAATAATAGGAAAAAGGGCTAAAAATAGCCTTTTATCTATTCTTTCTTCTACCGAGGTCAGCTGGTCATGGGAAAGTAGTCGAAGGTGGGTTAAATGAGATGAGAGGATGAGTGGGATAAGGGAAATGGGGTCTAGGCATTTAAGACTTGGCATGGGGTGATGAAGGGAATCCAAGGAGGGGCATCCAAGGGTGGTGAGGTGTCAAGGAGGGAGAGAGGGAATTATTAATTCAAAATAGATAATTATTTTAAATTAATAAGCCATAGGTTAGGCATGGTTAAGTGGACCAAGGGGGAGAATGACCAAGGGAGTAGACACAATTTCAGTGTCTACATTTGCCCCTTTTTGTCTTGTTGGTTGTTCTTGATGAACTGCAAGACAAAAACAAGAGTAGGCTGCCCCAGGTGTGGGATAAGGTTGATTTTGTCTTATTGGTTATTTGGATGAATTGCAAGACAAAAATAAGTGGTGATGGTTGCACCAGATGTGAGATGAGGTATTCCCCCTCAAAGCAAGAGTCGAGGGAAGGGAAGTTGGAATTGGGTACTGATTTGATAGAGAGTGGATGGAAAGGGTGAAAGTGTGAGTGTGAACGCTGCAAAATTTGTGATTGCATGTATACTACTTCACGAGATGGTTAGGTCAAATTATCGTAGGTCAAGGGTCGAGGAGTGCTAAAATTAAAGTAACTAGGCCCCAGCATTAGTCGTAGCTGATCGGGTTATTCAATCTAAGCTGTAGCTCCAATGGTCATTGTGTTCCAAGTATCTCGAGCTCAGGAAGTGCTCCTAGAAACACGAAAATGTCACAAGTAGTGGGGATCAACCGGCTTGCGATTCTATACTTGTGAGGGTCAAAATGTGATGCAAACAATTTTGCTAACCATTCATGAGGTAGCATACATGCAAAAACAACCAAGGCAACATTGTCTTGGAAGTGGTCAGAGGAGATAGTCACGATCTCCAAGGTCATTGGTCGAGGCAGGTCGAGATAGATAGCTAATCAAATGAATGGATGGACGAAAGAATGTGGCCGAGCTAACCTTAGAAGACATCATGTGATCTGAGTGTTGCCTACATAGCCCTTGTGTGAAGGGCCTCAGGCCAATGTAGTTCTCCCTAAAAGGGAAGAAGGGGGTCAAACTTATGTATTGTTTTGGTCGAGGTCAAGTCATGGTCAAAAGGAGGATATGGTTTGTCCATCAAGTAGATGAAAAAATGAGGGTGGTCGAGCTAACCCCAAAAGACGTCGTGTCATTTGAGTGCTACCTACATAGCCCTAGTCTTAGGGCCTCAGACCAATGTAGTTCAGAACTAAGAGGCAAAATGGTTGATGATTGGTTTGGTCATGTGTTGAAATGATGAGGATAAGATGATGTTACAGCCTTTTCCATATTGTGTGATGGTGTATTTTGTAACATTGGTTGAGGGGTCTTTCATCCCTAGCAATTTTCCATATTCATGATGGATGTATGCTAAAAATGAATTGAGTCTATTTATGCTTCAACAAGTAATGGTTTATGCTTAACATAAATTGTATGGTTGATAGTTTCCATGTGTATTGGTTTCCATAGAAACTATGTGAAATGGACTATGATGATGTGACAGGTCTAAAAATGTTTGGTTTGATTTGGTTTGGTTGGCAAATGATTTGGTTGGATTGTTTGTGACCAAGATGTGAAAAAAAAGTGAAAGGTGCATTGTTGTTTCATTGACAAGGAACATGAATGATATCATAGATAGGGGGTTTTAGAAACAAAAGCCCCGTTCATGCATTATGTTGTTAACCATGGGTTGTGTTAGAGAGGTAATCGAATCACTTTGACATTAAAATGAGCTTGAAGTCCCTTGAGTAGGTGATGTGATAGGTGAGGATAGGGTAACCCTTTTTGAGTAGGGATAACTTTGCCCCTTTTTATAGGAGACCTTGAGATGACTACAAGTCGAGTCCATGACCCCCTTTTTTTTTTTTTGAGCAGACTGATCAATGCAAGAAGTCTACATAGGGATGTCATTTTGCTTTGTGGTCATTTGTGAACCTGATCGATGCAGGAAGCTTCTAAGAAAGTGTTGTTTGTAACAAGATTTTAAGCATAGCCATCCTTCGAGGGAGTGGTCTATATTTTTGTTTTATATGTGTTTGAGGTCTTTGAATAGCTATCCTTCGAGGGAGCAGTCTGCCTTTTGAGTGTGTGACCTTGGATATTTTGACATCTCAATTTATTTTTGACAATATTTTGAGTCATGGACAAGACTATAGAAGGTCGAGGGCTCCCTTTTATTAGTACAAAGCATCCATACTTTATAAAAGGGTTATAGAGGGATTTGTTTAGGGGAATAGGGTTGAAAGAAGTGAGGATTAGAGGACTGAGATTACTCAAGGGACGAGCTCAAGTTAAATGTCAAGTGGACGAGTACTTGACTAACAGTAAAACGGTCACAGATGTAAGGCATAAAGGGGCTCAGGTTTTGGTTAGCCTTCAAAAAAAGACATATGATAAGCCCCTGATCCATACTTGTGCGTGATGATGTAAGGTTCGAGCCAATTAGGAGAAAACTTTCCCTATTTACTTCTTTCTAAATTGGTCATGTGTTGGTTGATGTTAGACATGAAGTTGGTTGATGTGTTGTTGGATTGTTTGGTTGATACTTGGTGAGGCTTGGTTGGTGCTTGGTTGAGGACGTGATTAAAAGGTTGGTTGAAGTTTGATCGATGTTTAGTTGAGGTTTGTCGAGACTTGGTTAAGGCTTGGTCGAGGCTTGGTCAATGGTCAGTTGAATGTTTGGTTGAGGTTTGGTCAATACTGGTTGAGGTTTGGTCAAGGTCTGGTCGATGTCGATTGATATTTGGTCAATGTTTGGTTGAGTCTTGGTCAAGGCTTGGTCAAAGCTATGATTAAAAGGTTTGGTTGATGGTTATGATAGTCAAGATAAGGTCAAATTCCCCTAGTTGCTAGGGAGAATGTTTGACAGATTTAGTTGGAGAGGGCGAGATCTTGATCTGCCAGATTAGAGGCAGGAATCTCAAAATCATGAATGATGACGGAGGCAATGGTTGGTAATGATTTGATTAAAGTGGCCAGTGGTTGGGGGTCATCAGGGTGGACCTCCATTGATTGCAAGGTTTTGATGAAGGTTTGATGATGCTGTGGAGAGTTTTGTATGAGATCATACAAAGACAACTTCACAAGGCTCGTGTGGTGAGGTTGTTTCACCATGGAGTCAGGGATTGTCTTCAAAGATGTTGGTTGAGATGTGGTTAAGACAGTAATCTTGGGTTTTGGTTGTGGTGAAGGTTTGGTAGATGGATATGTCCAAGGGATAGAAACATGTCTTTTCCCTTTATCGTTTTGGGTTGGTGGGCTAGTGGTCAAGTTGACTATGTTGATTTCGAATAATGGGGTTAAAGGTGGTGGAGGGACCGTAGTCTTGTGTTGAGATCCCGATTTAGGTGATGATGTTTTTGAGGCATGTGATGGTGTCAAAGATTTGGCAAAGGGGTAGTCAAGAGGATCCTTGATGAGAAGGGTATCCTTTTTTTGATGTTGATGAATGAGAACTTTAAGAGCGCAACAACGCTTAGTGTCATGTCCCGGTGTGTGATGATAGTGAAAAAATTTAGTGTTTTCGAACCAAGATGGTCTTGATCTAAGAGTTGATGAGTGGGGCGGTGAGGAGGTCTGACGGGCAAGGGATGGTGTTGAAGGTTTGTTGACAATGTGGTCAAGAAGAAGGGTGTCTCTCTCCAAGTATTGGTGAATGACAACCTTGAGGGCACAACAATGCTCGGTATCATGCCTAGGTGTGCGATGATACACACAAGCTTGAGTGTCATTGAACCAAGGTGGTTTTGGTCTGAAAGGTTGATATGGCTTAATAAGCAGAAGGGTTATGCTAGAAGACTGCAACAATTGTCGCAGTATCAAAGCATATGAACCCGTTAATAGGTCTACATGTTTTGTTGTAGTAGGGGTTGATGACTTTTGTTTTGGAGGCATAGGAGGCATTGGTAATTTTGGAGGAAAAATATGTTTAATGGGTAAAGGGGATAATGGAGGCAATTTGCCTCTGTGAGGTATTGGAGTAGGAAGCACTCTTATTAAGGTGGATGGATGTGGGCCCAAAATAGAGGGCAATGACGAAGGTGGGGGAGGAATTCTCTGGTGTGATTTAGTGGCCCTATTTGGTTTGGTTTGAGGGTCACTATTGTGCGAGGAAAGATTAGATATGGGGCAAACACCAAGAGATTTAATCTCTTTTGGCATGGTGGATGCCTGTGTGGGTTTGGGTTCATATGTGGATGGAGGTGAATGAGATGTAGCGATCTTAGGCAAAAGGCAAGAGAAAACCATCACTGGGTCTTCCTCGATCGAAGTGGGCGAAGAGATAGGGTCTTCTCTTGGTGGAGAAGAAATGGGAGAATGTGACTCCTTAAGAGGGCAGAGGGCAGGGATAATCGTGCCTTTTACTTGTGGTTGAGGAGTAGGCAAGGTAGGGTCCTCCATTGGTAGTAGAGAGGATGGAGGTGGGGCAAATGGCATTGGTATGGTCGAAGCATCCTCCAATATAAGAGAGGTCAATGGAGAACTAATAGGAGAAGAAAGCTCTTCTACCTGTGGAGGAGGTTGGTCAGGGACAAGAGGTGAGACCGTGTTGACTGTGCGTATATCATGCTCGTGGGAGCTATCAGCCATGGTCTGGACATTATTTTGATTAGGGGGATGATTTGGGAATGGTTGTTTGAAGATGTCAATGTTTTGATTGGGTGGCATGTTTGGGTTGTCCAAGATGAGGTCTCCATTATCTATCATGTCTTGGACAATGTTCTTGAAGGTTTGGCAGTTGTTGATGTCATGGCCTTGGACACAGTGATAGTGACAGAAGTCATTCTCCCTATACCATGTAGGGATGGCTTTTGAAGGGTCAAATTGAGGTGGTTAAATTTGAGGGAGATTGAAGACCCCCTGCTTGATGAGTTTTTCCAACACGGAAGCGTATGACTCTTCAATTGGAGTTTATTGACGCTGTATGTACCGTTGTTGGAATTATTTTGTGATGCTTTGTGATGTTGAAGGTTGAGATTGGTCGATTGTTGTTGAAGATGGTGTTCCAATGATCACAATGTTTGCCACTCCTTTAGACTTGGGGTGGGAAGAAGAAGGTTTGGAAGAAGAAGGGTCATTGGTTTTTGCATTGGTATTACGCAATTTGACCCTGTTTTCTTCAATAGCACAGAGTTCAAGCTTTCGGGCCATGGTGAAAGCTTCAACAAAAGTGCAAAATCTCTAAACCTGCAAAGTGGATGAGATGTACATGGCACATGCTCGAGAGAAGAGCTCAATCAGCTCGGGTTGATGTAAAGGGAAGGAGATTTGATTGATCAAGCCTCTCCAATGGGTGACAAAATTGGCTATTGATTCGTCGTCAAACTGCCTGATAGAGTAGAGGTCTATGATTGAGACTTTTTTGGTGATATTGATAGAAAAATGGTCAAGGAAAAGTTGGGCTAGCTGGGTGAATGAAAAGATAGAGTGACTGGTGAGAGAGCTATACCAATCAAGGGCAGGGCTAGAAAGCGACATGGGGAACATGCATAGCAACAATGCATCATCATGCGCTATCAAGTAACAAGCATGTCTGAATGCTCACAAATGTTATTGTGGGTCTTCTTTACTCTGGAAACAAGTAAACTTAGGAAGCTCCCACTGATTGGGATATGGTCGGATTGGGATGGAGGGATGGATGGGTTCATTGCAAATTTGGTCATATGAAAGGACATTGCTTGAACCAGAAATGGAAGCCTCAAGACTAGACATTTTGTCCATCAATATTTTGATTAAGTCAGTTGATGGATGTGTAGATGGGGCACCCCCTAGGTTGTAAGGCACTTGGAAGGTATTGAGAGGGGCATATGACGTGGTTGGTTGTGCTTGTGTAGGCACAACATATGGGTAGCTAGTCATTGGGGCGGATGTTGAAGCCAAGGGCACTTGTGATATGGGGTTGGTGGGCACAAATTGGATAGGGGCCATCAAAGGTGGTTGAGGGGTGGCCACACTTATTGAAGGGTAGGCAGTTACTCTTGTGTTGATAGGTACAAGAGTAGGGGGGATAGAGACCACTAGGTTTTGGAAGGGTGTAGAATTTGGTTGAGTAGTTTGAGGTTGAGGGGGTGCCAAAACCCCGATGGAAGTGGGCCCAGAGATAGAAGGAGAAGCCACACTTTGAAGGTTAGTCATAGTTGGGTTGATGGTCGAAGCAAAGGCCAGAGTGGTCATGGCTTGGGTAGTAGACGCTGTTGATATCGTTACCGCTTCAGTTAAAGAGGTTGGCATCCCGTAAATTGGGTTGCCTAAAGAGTCTCATGTTTGGCTTCTCACGAGATAATGTTGGAGGTCCTTGACATTGAGGTCAAGGAACCTTTCAAAGTTTTCATCCCCTTTGGGGACAATAGATGGTTGGGTCGGGGTTGGTCAGGCAGGAGTATGTTCGGTCTCTGAATGATACTCCATTAAAGGACCAGTTATGGAAGGCGAAGGTAGAAGCAGTTGTTTCCTTTCTTGGTCAACAAAAGTCTTGGTTTGAATGCATGCCAAAACCATTCAAGGCAAAAAAGGGTCAGGTTCTAAAAATTATGTTTTTTTAGTTTCAAAAACTCAGAATGTGGTTTTGGCAGAAAAAGGGTCAGGTTTTAAGGCTGTTGTTTTGAAAAAAAGACTGATAGTGACCGACGTCAGTTGAAAAACTGATGTCTGTGAGAACAAATGGCCGATGTCGATCAGATAACTGATGACAATGAAGAAAGGTTGCTGATGTCAGTGATAAAACCGATGTCAGTTACTGTGTTTTCTAGAAACTCAGAGAATTTGAAAGTTTTTGGAAAGAAGAAAAATGTCCTCACTAGCTCAAAAAACTAGATAGGAATAGAAAAATAGATGGAGACAGGCAGACCCTAAGCGTTAAATCCTAAGAATCAACTTTTAGAATCATGTTGGCTTATGCCTTAAAGTGTGTTTGGGAAGTTGGCTTGTAGAAAAGGTCTTAGAAGAGGTATTCTAAAGATGGTTTTAGGTCAGTTTCGGTGCTCAAGAGTCTGTGTTAGGTTTTGTACTTGGCCTGGTGCTAAGGAGCAAGCTCCCCTCACTTCACGAGCCCAGTGGTAAGCTGGTCTCACTTAGCTAGTATATACTTCCCCTAGAGATTATCCTCTACCAGAGAACAGAGTGGGATTTCCCCTTGGTAGTGAAGTCCAAGTGGGATTGCCGGGATGGGTAAGGTATCTGCTAGGTGATGAAATCCTATTCGGTCCTTGTCTCAAGTGTGTTAAGATGTGTAACATAAGTGGCCTATGATTAATTCATGATGCGGTTTTAATTACTATATGTGTGGACTAAATATGCATTCAGGAAGAAATGATATGCAATGTATTTTAAGCCTAAATTGAAGTGTGCGTTTGTATGCAAACAATGTGAGAAAGGGTTGAAGAGTATGAGTTGACTAGTCTAAGCTGCAAGAAAGAAAGAAGGGTTCTTTTTAACCTTTGCTGATAGTGTCTTTTGGAAGAGATAGAAGAAAGAGATGTAAGGAGAAACCTAATGCAACCTATATGAAAAGAAAGAAAAGAACCCAAGGAAGACCCTAGGGTCCCACCGGGAGTGCCAGAATGTTTCTATACAATTTTTGCTTTCACATTAAAAAGGAATAAGAAATTAAGAGAAATGGTCTAGGGTTAGATGTTACCCGGATGAAATCTTGCACACCAAATTCAGACGACTGAAGGAACTCCTCTTTGGTTGTGGAGGATGACACCTATAGAAGAAAGAGACTTCAAACACAGAGGTTGTTAGATAGCTAAAAAGTGGACTACCAAGAAAAAGCTTGGTCCTAGAAGTGCAAAGACTTCTTGGAGGATGACAGTCCACTGATAAAAAGCAGAATAAAGTCAGAAACAAAAATGATAAAGACAAAAATAAAAGAAATGAAAGCAAATGCGTACCTGTATGCATCAGTTTGCCTTCCACAGTCGCTGACGTTGGTGGTTCTACCGGCGTCGATAGTCAAGGTCACCAATGTCGGTTAGTCTACCGACGTTGGTATGGGAGATGGCCGATGTCATTTGGGGTAATGGCTTTTGATAGGGTCTAAATGAGTTTGCAGGTCAGTCAGGTTGATCATAATGGTCTTGGGAGGGTCTATAGGACTCTGATAACATGTGTTGGGTCAACAGAATAGAGAGTATGGTCTGAAAAGGGACCAGATGAATGTCAGGGGCAAAAGGGGAAGACAAGGGTGAGAGAAGGCTCTTGGAGAATAGGTTGGGTTGTGGTCTGGTTGATAGTCTGGTTGATGATGTTAAGAAGAATTAGTAACTAGAAAACTAATTACTAACATAGTCTAAATAATTGAAATGAGAACACAGAAGAAATACTTACCTGTGGCTTGCTAAAGAGAGAGTATTGTAGACTGGTTGCTGATGCATAAGACTTCTTGCAATGTGAGCCCTTGTAGCCTGTGGTGCTTGTTGTGTGCCAGAGAGAGAGAGAGAGAGAGAGAGGTTGGTTTTTGGGTGAAGCAAATCAGAAGATCAGAGGATTGGAAAGATTGGTAGATTGAAGATTGAAAGGTCAGATTGTTGAAGATCTTGCATTCAGAGTGCTGAACGCAGTTTTGAAGGTGACCGACGCCGGCAATACCGTTGACATCAGTCAACTACTGACTGATGTCGGCAGCCAAAGAATAGGAAAAAGGGCTAAAAATAGCCTTTTGTTCATTCTTTCTTTTGCCGAGGTCAGCTGGTCATGGGAAAATGGTCGAAGGTGGGTTAAATGAGACGAGAGGATGAGTGGGATAAGGGAAATGGGGTCTAGGCATTTAAGACTTGGCATGGGGTGATGAAGTGAATCCAAGGAGGGGCATCCAAGGGTGGTGAGGTGTCAAGGAGAGAGAGAGGGAATTATTAATTCAAAATAGATAATTATTTTAAATTAATAAGCCATAGGTTAGGCATGGTTAAGTGGACCAAGGGAGAGAATGACCAAGGGAGTAGACATGATTTCGGTGTCTACAATACAATTTCCTCTAGGGTAAGAGCCATCAAAGTTTGAAAAATACAAGGGTAAAGGAGACCTAAAGGCCCATTTAATAGAATTATTTGTTTCTTGATAGATAGTGGCCTATAATGATATATATATATATATATATATATATATATATCCTAATTTTATTTCTAATGAGTCTAGAAGGACAAGCCTTGGAATGGTTTCTAAAATTGTTGAAGAACTCAGTATCCAATTTTGATGACCTTTTAGACAAGTTTGTGAAACATTTCTCCTACAATCTCAAACATGATATTTCATTGGTAGATTTGATACAAGCCAAATAGAAGGCTAGGGAAAGTTTTACAAGCTATCTGTAGAGATGGAGAGCACTTTCTAGTCAATTCACCCATGGTTTACCAACTAAGTAATTAGCCATTATGTTTACCAAAAATCTATGCAGCAAGATATCTTACCATTTAAAGCTACAATGTGCACACACTTTTAAGGAAATCATAAATAAATGTTTGTTAATTTAAATTTCCCTTATTAACAAAGGTATCATCAAGCTTACCTCATCAAATTAGAACCAGATTCAAAATCAAGGAAACTACCAAAATTTAAGCCACACCCAAGTCCAAGTGCAAGCATCACAACCATCCTAAGCCAATAATTATGACAAATTTAAGAGGTTTAAATGCAACAAGAATGTTTTTGGAAATAGATTAATTGAATCATGACATGTAAAAATAGTGTAAACACCATCTACTCAATTCATGCTACAAATGTAAAATACTCCTCACCAATAACCTATTCAACAAACCCAACCTTCGTAGTAGCCTAGATCAGCTCAACAAATGTAGCAACATATACTTTTGTAAACCCCTCTTCCAAGATAAAATAGACCTACATGTCAAGTTTTTAGTGACCTTAGAGAGCCTATTGAAACCATGTTTTACAAACTATCTATTGCTAATCTGATTAGTTATCCCATTTCAAAACATTTTCTTGAGGGTATTCTTTAACTAGATTGGTATAAAAAATGAATTCTATGAATATCATTAGTTTAACGGACATAATATGTGCCATTGTGTCCAAATCAAACATCTCATTTAGAATATGTTGGAAAATGGGGAGATAACAATGTATAATAGAGCATATACATCTAATCATAACCTGCATATTTATCAAAACCCTTTTCCATAACATAACACTGATAACCAAAAACAAAAATAACAAAGGCCATAGAAAAAACAATAGTATCAACATCTGAGACAACAATGGTAGAAACAATAATAACAACAACCAAATGGATGGAACCAAGGAGATAATGAGGCTAATACCCAATATGTTTACCATGTAGTTACACATGACTAAAACAAATTTGTAGGCCATATTGTGAGAGGATACATTTTGACCATCACCATCAATCCAAGACTAAATAAAAATATAATAGGACCATTTATAACCAATTATAATTAACCAACCTATGCTAGTGATCCTCTCTCGACTTGGGACTGCATACAAGCAAACCATCAAGCATGGATTACTACTTTTGGACCTTATATCGATAACTCATCATTTCACTATGACCACATACAAGTGTACTAGCAATCGAGACTTATCCTATCTAATCATCCTCCACCATCATTCTCTATCAATAATGGTCTTATATCTAATCCCAATTATGAAATTGCAACCTAACAATAAAATATTACCATACTAGGCCCATAATTATCTACCACTACACCCATTCAACCCACTATCCTAGTTAAGAATAAGACATATACCACTATAAAAGACAAGATGTTTGATATTTTAGAACAACTTCAAAAGATGCCTTCACAAATTTCCATTTTGAATTTATTATGTACATCAACCATCCACAAGAACATCTTGACAGAGTTCCAAAACCAATCCCAAGTTCCCAATGACATAAGCCCAAACAAATTCTAATATTTGGTTGGACATCTAGCCCTAGGCCATCAGTTATACTTTGAATAAAGTGATATGCCATCTCTCATCCCTCTTCATAACAATCCATTATACATCAAAGTTTTCATTATAAGGCATAATGAAGCATGTCCTCATAGACAATAGATTAGGTTTAAATATTGTGTCTCTAAAGCTCATCAAAATTATCGAAAACACAACTGATTTTTAACTAGAAAATATCATAATCAAGGCCTATGATAATGAAGAGCGTAATTCATAAGACACTATCATCTTATTATTTATCATTAGGAATTTGACCCATGATACATTATTCCATTTATTAGACCTATATTTGTCATATAATTTTCTTCTTGGTAGACCTTGGATACATGAGATTCATGCAATCCCTTCAACATTGCACCAATGTATCAAGTTCTCCCATTCAAGTATGGAGGTCACCATCCATAGATATTTGTAGCCCTAAAAACATTATAAACATTTGGAGGTTGAGCATGAAAGATATAACTACCATTTTGTCTTGAATATGATACCCAAGAAACACAAGGGGACATAAATAATTATTGATTCACCATAGGCCCATCGCATTAACTTGATTCCCTTTATTCACATTCCCACATTCTACCTCATAAAATTTCTAATCAATATACCATCTCAGTTAAAGGAGAATATTTGGCCCATGATACATTCCACATTGCTAAGATTCCATAAAACACCAAGTCCTATGGAAGACCTAAAGTCAAACCACCTTGCATGGAATGGAATCAAAAGGGAAAAGAAAAGTTGCACAGTCTAGCTCATATCATTTCCACATCAACCACTGGCCAAGAACAAGACCCACTTTTAGATGATTAATCCTAGTTGTATAATTAATTAATGGCTATTTTTTTTATAAAAATGCCAAGTATCTTATTCCTAATAGGATCATGGAGAAGCATGCCTATGAAGGAGGAGGTCTTGAGCTAAATTAGCAAGTAACACTTGAGATAATATCCATGACTCAATATAAAAAAAACCTATAATCTTAGATTTAAATCACATGGGGTGATCCCACATATCTTATTCATGTTCTAATGTCAAAGAATAGTGATGATGATACTGATAGTGAAGCAGAGTCTAATCATAACCCTTACAAAGACCTATCCAATACTAGTTTATTTGACACTCATGCCATTTATACCCTTACACCAATTACTCACCACACTTTGCTTCCTTTATATTACTCTCAACTTATAGCCTAGGACCAACAAGAATCCATAGTTTCTATAGATGAGTTTGAGAATGATGAGGCCTTTTTTGATTTTCTAAGCCTAAGAGACAATGTTCCATTAGGAGACCACAAACAAGGGTTCTCAATCAAATTGGATCCTACAACCTATTTTGGAGAATGGATGAACACCCTTAGCCACAAAAAAATCAATAAAACATTGATTTCCCAAAGTGAAAACCTATTTAAGGCATTTTAAAAAAAGGGTAATAGTAAAGAGAAAGGCCAATCTTTTTGTGAAAAATTATTTTAGGTGCCATTAGACTGGGGTGTTCAACCTTCCTCACACATAGCTCAAGAGACCACCAATGATGAAATTGCCTATGGGTTTGAGTTCAAATCTAAATAATAGAAATCCTTCAACCAAATCATTCAAGAGCTTACAATAGTGTTTCTTACATATCCATACTTACCATTAGGATATTTTGATTCATCTTGCCTAGGAGAACTTGAAGAGCCAGTTCAAGCTAAGGACTTTGTCATTGCAAGCTAATTTAGATATTTTCCAACCATTCTAGAAGACAGTTCGACTCTCCTCATAAAGGACACTACAAAATTCAAAATCAATACTCTAGATGACCTAAAATGGATTAAATTAGGCACGTTCCTCACTGAGGAGGAACATGACATCTTTACACACATTTTCAAGGAATTTATGGACATATTTGCTTGGGCTTATTCAGACATGATAGGTTTGGGTCCCACCTTGGTTGTACACCATCTTGTTGGGAATTTTGTTATCAAGCCTGTGAAAAAATAATTGTGCAAGATACATCCTCATATTATTTTTTAGTAAAGAAAGAGTTAGAAAAATTCTTAGAAGCAAGATATATTCAACTGATTGACTATTCAGAATGGATCTCAAATTTTGTTCCAATCAGTAAGAAGCCAAAATGAATCATATTTTTTTACTAATTTTAGAGATATAAATAAGGCCTACCCCAAAAAGACTTTCCTCTACCAAATATTGACATGATAGTTGACTTCACAGTCAGGTGCAAAATGCTTTCATTAATGGATAGATTTTTAGGATATAACTAGATTAGGATTGTGCTAAAAGACCAACATAAAATAGAATTCACCACTCCATGGGAAATGTTTTATTATCAAGTTATGTCATTTGGTCTCAAAAATATTAGATCCATATATCAAAGATCTATGACCATCATATTTCACAATATGATGTATGACATTGTTGAAGACTATATCAATGATATATTGGGTAAATCCAAGACCTGTGAAGATCATCCAATAGTACTACAAAAGATATTTGAAAGGCTTAGTAACTACAAGGTTAGACTTAATCCTAAGAAGTGTGTCTTTGGTGTCACTTCAAGAAAGTTTTTAGGCTTCATTATCTCTTATAGGGGCATTGAAGTTAATCCTATCAAAGTACACACTATTATTGAGATGCTTCCACCTTCCAATTTGAAGCAGCTCCATAGTTGGCAGGTCAAGATTTAGTCAATCAGACACTTCATTTCTCAATTGACTAATAAATTTCATCAATTTACACACTAAAAAAAGGGTGTCACATTTTTATGGGATGAAGAATTACAAAAATCCTTTTAACATTTAAAGGACTATCTTACAAATCTACATATTTTGTTTCCACCTATGTCTAGAAAGTCATTCTTTTTGTATCTATCTACCACTTACAAGGCCTTGTGGGCACTTCTAGATCAGTATGATGATAATGTAAAATAAAATGTTGTGCACTATCTAATTCATACATTAATCACATATGAGAAAAATTATGTTCAGTGAAAAAACCTATTTAGTTATGGTCTTTACAGCCTATAAACTGTGACATTACATGCTAAACAACAAAACCATAGTTATTTCAAACATAGATCTGCTCAAGTATCTACTATCTAAAATAACTTTACAAGGCCACATGACCAAATGGATCATGATTCTATATGAGTTTTAGATAGAATACATCAACCATAAGTCCATCAAGGGACAAGTACTTGTATAAGCACCCCTTATAGATACAAAGCCATTGACTTTTTAATTCCATGATGAGTCCATTATGACCATCATTTAATTACCTCTTAAGGATCAGCACTGGAATATGTATTTTGATAGATCATTCATAGCACATGGATTATGGGTAGGCCTATTTTTTATTACACAATAGGGGGATCTTATCCCTAAATCATTTTGTATTAGCTTTCCTTGTACTAAGAACATGGCTAAATATAAATCACTCATTATATTGCTTTGATAAGAAGTACAGTGGAATATTCAACATATAATGGTTTATGATGATTCTTAGTTAATCATCAATCAAGTTATAGACCACTTTTAGACCAAGGATGACAAGATGGTGCCATATAAGGGCATGGTTGACACTCAGATATAAAATTTTTGACTTATAGTTTGAACACATACTAAGGGCTAGTAAAAAATAATAGATGCCATGACTACCATTGGCTCTTTGATCCATCACATAGATAAGGTAAAAGAGTATCAATTTTTCATTGAAAATATTCTAACACCATCTCATGAACCATCAAATATCATAATGATTTGTGATATTGTCAGTCCTATCTCTATATGGTATTCAAACCTTTACACCTAGCTTCATGACCATATCCTTCCACCAAACCTATCACATAAACAATTAAAAGCCTTTACCCACCAAACCTCATGATATACCTTACTCAAACCAACCATTTATTGCCTCAAATTTGATGGAACTCTGCTTCATTTTTTAAATTTGATAGAATCACCATTAAAATTATAAAAATTTCATGGAGTATGTGGAACCCACATAAGTAGGGAAGTATTAGCAAAGAAGATCCTACATAATGGGTATTATTGGTCAAATATAGATGTATATGTAGTTGCTTACATTAAAAGGTGTAACTAATGTCAAAGGCATGCCAATTTGATTCATGCCCCAGCCAAGACATTGAAACCAATGCTTACACCATGGTCATTTGCTACATGGGGCCTTGATCTCATTGGCAAGATAATCCCTACCTCATCTGATGGCCATAAACACATTTTTATCACCACCGAATATTTCATTGAGTGGGTTGAATCTATACCCCTCACTTATGTGACTGGAAAACAAATTTACAAATTCATATTCAACCATATCATTTACCATTATTGTATCACATCCAATATTATATTTGATGATGGAAGATCATTCAAAAATAAAGATGTCAATTCATTTTGTAGCAAGTACGAAATTAATCAACATTTTTCTATGGAATATTACCTACAAGGTAATGGCCAAGTTGAGGTATCTAATAAAACCATTGTCAACATCTTTAAAAATATTGTCAATGATGTTGGCCATGATTGGCACCTCTAAATATTCCATGCCCTCTAGGCATACCACACCAATTATCATACTCCAATAGGATTCACTATGTATTCCCTAGTTTATGGTATTAAAGCCATTCTACCTATTGATTTTAAGTTACCTTCTTTGTGTATCTCTTTTAAACATGTTTTGGATGATGAATATTATTGAGTCACTCGCCTATAAGAGTTGGAGTTACTTGATGAGAAACTCATGGCCACAGTCAATAGCCTATAAACAAACTAGAACATACTTCATGGCCACTATAACCATTGAGTCAAGCACAAATAATTTTATCTTTTTGATATTGTACTCAAATAAAACCAATAGAATATTATGGCTAAGAAGAAGCACAAGTGCAAGTTCAAACCTAAATAGATAGGCTACCGTATCATTGTTACAAACTATAGATCTAGAGCATATAGGCTCATTACACCATACGGTGATGAGCTTTATGAGCCAATGACCATTATACACCTCAAGCATTACTTCATTTGATAAAACTAAAGTATTGTCTATGAGGCCCATTTCCAATGTACCATATCATGATTTTATTTATACCATACCGTATACCACTTTACCATACCTTTCCTATCAACCAGAGTTTTTTTTTACCCTAACACCCTAACCCTTTAACCTTAGTTCTGTTCCATTGGTTCTTCAATTACTTTAAGTGTGAGAATTCAAATTAAGTGTCCATATTTGATTTAGTATTCTAGATAGAGGCCATATTTTGGACTAGTATGGTAGTGGTTTGGTAGTTGCATCCTTCATTTCTTATTTCATTACATTCTTGTACTATTAATTATACTGCCTTTAGGAAGATCAAAGTCCTACCATCATGCTACTAATTATAACTACTTATGGGCAAATTAGTATCATTGACCTATGATGTTGTTTCCTAATTATAACCACCTATGGGAAAATTAGGAAAACCCATGTTTATCATGCCTTAAAATACCACCTTGCCATTCCTATGATGTACTATGTCATTTGCCTACTTTGCTTAGTTTATGAATTTACTGCTACTTAGTTAGATTCCTCTACTATAAGGAAGAACTATAATGACTTGAGGTCCCATCTTGAGACTATATAGGTAGTGCTAAATTCATGTTGAGGTTAGCTTAGTCACCCTTTACCACTCTCTTGCCATTTTTTGAGAAATTTAAGTTTGAATGATCTCTCTATTTTATGAGAAATATAAGCTTGAACACTCTCATCATTTTATGAGTTAGGCTATTTAGTATCTCATAATTCTTGATTGAGTTGAAATGCTAAAAAAAATCCAAAAACATTTATAAAAATAGGTCTAGAAAATATTAAACATCAACCACTTCTTTGCCTTAAGGACTTTGGGATCCATAGCTATAGCACAAGAAACCACTTATCATTTAGTCTCCCCATCCTTACTAGCCTCACATACCACACACTTGTCATTTTACAAGATCATTCTCATATTCTTATATAAGATTCATCATGTTTTTCTTGGTCATTATTTTCTTCTATGCCATATCCGAGGAGAACTACATTTGTCTTGAATTTTTTGTTAGATCTTACATCCATAGAACTATGTAGACAATGTCCACTTGCCTAGTGCATCTAGATTCAACTCAATCAACCCCTTTCTTTTATTCTATTTCCCCATTTATTTGTTTCCTTGTCTCTTATAACCTAGAGGCAATGTTCTTCATCTTGTTTTTGTAATGTTGTTTATACTAACATTATTTTTATATTTCCATTTTATGTCACTTTCTTTGTTTTGGTTAGGTTGTTTATTATATTGATTCATTTCTTTATTTTTGATTATTTTATTCACTTTGATTTTTTGCTTCTCGATTTTCATAATATTCTTATAATTTATTTAAACTTACATATTGATTATCCATATTATGTACTTTGGTTTCAATTTTTTGTATTTAGTCTTGTATTTGATTTATTTATTATATCCAAACTAGCCAAATACCCAAACACATTCTTGCATCCATACATAATAAATACAAATAACATATGATTTGTTATGTGTTTATATACATGTGTATCTCTAAATAAATAAAAATGTAAGTCATACACCATAAGTAGATGATAAAAAATAGAACATTTCATAACCAAGGCATAAGTAATAACTAAACAAAGCATACAATGAGAGTTACACACCACACATGGTATTAGAATCACATACATATCACCTAGGGTGCATACACACATTTTTTCTACTTAGGCATTGTACCTTTATCTGGTTGATCTCCTGGTATTGTGTTGATTATCCAAAAAATTAGATTCAAGTCAATCTAACCTCCTTGTTGATTACTTACTGAACTAACATCAACAAAATCCCTCCTTAAGCATGTTCAGCTTGCATAGCTAGTTTCCCCATAGTTGTTGCACACTACTATGGGTGATGTTAATTTATATATGTTCTTCCCTCTATTGATGGTTATTGGTGGTTGTATTATTATCCCATATTTAACATGCCTCCCCATAGGAAAGAACTTGTATTATACTCTTGGTCTTGTACCCTGCTGAGCCACCATAGCCATTACCTCCTTTTGCTCAATTTATTCATCTTACACGAGTAATTCTTATCATCATTACATCATGCATACCCTCAGATAGTGGAGATTCCCTCTATGAATACTCTTTCTTATTTATTTTTTATTAGCTTTTGTTTATTCTCTCTTGACTTACATCTTACATAGAAAAATTCCCACCTTCTTCAATGAGGTTGTGGTTGAAGCCCAGGCTCAAGCTCAAGCTATGAGCACATCTGTATTGGTTGTTATTATTGTATTAATTATTCCATAAGTGCCAGTACTCATTACAATGTCTATAAAATATGCACATTTACCTCATAAATGATTTTAGACCATGGTGGTTAGTGATCATCTCCACCTTCATTGCCATTATTTTTAGTACATGTCATCTTAGACCTTTTCACTTATACACTCTATCAAGGCCCTAAAAAATAAAATGAATTCATGTTAAACATTTTTTCTCAATATAATAATTTAATTAAACTACCTGACCATTGTTCCTCAATAACATGTTATCCATTCTATTGACTGAATGGGTCTTGTAATGTCATTGATTCTTCATAACAATTGCACCACTTAAAATGATCACGTATACTCACCTTTTGGCATGGATATGTAACCCCTAGTCAAATAGTCATCCTAACAAGGTCATTATGTGTAGTCATGATATCCTTTCTTTATCATGTCATGACACATCATAGTTGTCAATGTCATGTGATATGCATCTGATGTTTCTATTTTGTTTTATATCTCAAGGTCCTCACGGGGCTGGTGGTTTCCTAGATATCTGTCAGCTTTGCCCCACCTTATCTAGCTATATACTTAATATCTTGAGTTATGGAGATTCATGTCAGTAAGGTCCTTAACCTTTTGGCATGGATATGTAACCCCTAGTCAAATAGTCATCCTAACAAAGTCATTATGTGCAGTCATGATATCCTTTCTTTATCATGTCATGACACATCATAGATGTCAATGTCATGTGATATGCATCTGATGTTTTTGTTTTGTTTTATATCTCAAGGTCCTCATGGGGCTAGTGGTTTCTTGGATAGCTATCAACTTTGCCCCACCTTATCTAGCTATATACATAATATCTTGAGTTATGGAGATTCATGTCAGTAAGGTCCCACATAGTGAAACCCATATATCATTGGTACCAATATACCAATATAGAGGATACATACATCACCACATTTTACCAAGACTAGCTATCCAGTTCTTGAATTAGTAATAGTCCATACCCTATTGCTCATAAATCTATTGAGTTTTTTCCAAATAAAATACGTAAAACCTTCAAAGAAAATATTTACACATCTTCATTAAGCTACAACCCATAAATATGGCTCATAGTGATGATAGCCTTTTGCCAAAGAGACTATGTAGATTTTGATAGATGCTCATCTTATAAAACTTGACTTGTAATGATAGATGCTATCACTTTGCTTGAGCCCTCACATAATTTAATAATTTGTATCCTCCTCATGAAGGAACCCTTCCTTTAGCTCAGCTACATTGAAGGTAATTTATGGTGTTTATCATTTTGTTTGGCTCTTATTTATCCTAACTTATCCATTTGTAGTCTCTTATCCCAATGAATGTGGGATTATTATATCAACTTATTACCAATGTTCTCAAACCATGTTCTCATTATTTTGTGAGCAACCTAAGACAACTCTCTCATTATTTTTCAAGTGGTATCTTGTCAATCTCTAATGAGTTAAGATACCTTAAAATTCCAAAAATATCAAAATCTAAATATAAACATTTGTCTTGTCTAAACCTAGTCAGTTATCCTCAATCTATCATACTGAAGCAAATTTATTGTTTGTTATAAACCATTTCACTATCATTGGGGGTGTAACCTTTCCTTTGCATGTATCTTTGCTTTGGGGCATTGATTTTTATCATTCCATTGATCCTTCATGTGCATATGTTGACTTGGTTGATGACAAGATGTTTTCTATTAATTTTTACTTTCAGTTTTCTATGTGTTTGTTTACTTAGGTTTTTGTTTGTTTGTTTATCTATTTATTTGATTTCATTATTATGCCTTGACCTAATCTATATGAATTTATTGGTTTTTTTCTTTGCACATTATTATTGAGTCAATACATATTCATATCTCAACATTATCATCATGGTTTTTATCATTAGTGCATTGTTTTCAATTGTTTATTAGATCGAGAGTCAGTCCTTATGCACATTTAAGCTAAAGTTCTCATATCTTCTATCAAGAGGCATACCTTCACATGCTATAGAAAAAATAATCTTAGGAAGTCTTACAATCAATGGATTCATATAATTTTTTCCTTGGTAACCTTGGAAAATCCTCCCACCTTTGATTGAATCCATCACTTAACCATTCTAGTTGTATCAATGATAATAAGGACAAACATCTCCACATTGGTAGGTATGACTAAATCATTCACATTAATCAATTTTTATTCTTCTCATCATCTATTTCATCCTAATGTGCATATTTTTTTGTATATTCTTCACTAATTAGATCATCACATCTATGTTTATGCCCGCTCATCTTTAATATGTATTATAGGTTATATCCTTGAGTTATGCTTTCTAATTTGGACTACTAGGGCATAATTAAATATTATTTTTTAAATCTCACTCATATTAATGATTATAAATGCATGTTGGAAAATCATTATTTTGACTCATCAAGCCTAACTAGGGTATATGACTATGCCATTGATTATAACTACCTTTGGGAAAATCAGTGTCTCAACCTTTGTTACTGATTATAACTAGCTTTGGGAAAATTAGTACTTCTTTTTAAATTAAATTCATGCAAGCATTTTCTCAATTAGATTAATCTCACCCATGGGTTAATTTCATTCTTATTTTATCCCACCTATGGTGATGATTATAACCACCTATGGGCAAATCATCCTATTTGTCTGCCCAAATGGGGCATCTCTATATATCACTAATTATAACTACCTATGGGTAAATTAGTATTTTTCACCCCATTTCATTATTTTGGTCCCATAATTTTTTCTTTTCAAGGTACTTATCATTAGCCCCTTTGTCAATTGATCCCTTGAGGGGACACTTATAGTTCATCCATTATTGTTAAAGTGATAGGTATACAAGACCTTTTTCATTATTTGAGAATATGTTATTATGCCTATAACTTAAAACATCTTCCCAAATAAGGGAAAATTGTAGACACCTAAATTTGTTCATAACTAAACTTTGACTAGACTTTAGATGAATTCGTACTGACCATTGCAAATTAAATTTAGGAATCACTAAACATCCCAAATTTGCTTGTGCATTATTCATTAAGGCTCATTTTGATGTGGCATAACAAAAAAATAGGTAGTTTAGACTTTAAAAACATGTAATAAAAGATAAAATTATTCAAACACCTAAGTTTAATGTCCTAGATCTTAAAATTGACAAGGTTGCATAGTACTATCAAATTTTATTTATATACATGTTCTTGAGAGGATTTTAAGTGTTCGTCCAAAAATAAAAGTGCATGAATAAGTATGATTTTTACACCCCCATTCTCTCAAGATATTGTATGGTGACATGTAACTTTGGGCTACTCACCCTGCATCAACAATATGTCCATGACAAGTGGGGTTATTCTAAAGCTAAATTTCATGTATTTCTAGATGGTCCCAAGTGTGGTTACCACTTGAGATGTAATCATGTTAATTGAGTTCATAACAACTAACTCACTATGAAAGGATATATTGTTTTTCATAGTGATTCCATCCATGTAATTCTTAGTGGAATTCCCTAGTTAGCCAGACCTGACTCAGATTTTTGTTATGATCAAAGAGGCTAGTTGCTCAGTGCCCTAGAAATCATAGTATCTATGCCTTAATTTATATACCCCACCATGGATATGGGTTGGTATGATGCTATAATATTAAACCCTAGGTCAACTCACCCCTATAGAACTTGTGAGGGAGAAGCAATCTCTTTCTCATAATCCAAAATGTATGAAAATAAAGATAAATGAAAAGACTTTATGGTCATTTTAGGATCACCCAAACTGTATGAATTTAAGGAGGGCCCTAGAGACTTTATTTTCACAGCTTTAGAAAAGGAAAAAAATTCAAATAATGAGTGATTTTAGTCACCCAATTTTCTTAAAGGGGATGGGAGGAGAGCATACATGCATTGATAATTATGTGAAAATAAACAACTTTGAAAGAACAAGCATAAAAAAAATACTCTTAAGAGTATGTAATCTAAATGTGAGTGTTTATTTTAATGCACCAAATCAAAAAAATTATGAAATTTGGCCACTTAAAATTTATTTTTAAAAACTTTGAAAAACAAAAATGACTTAAGCAAAAATATTATTAAAACACCAATTTGAAATGTGAAATTTGCAAGTTTAGAGTGTTTTAAATGTTTTCCTCTTAGCCTTTGGGACTAAAAAACATGTTAGGTGTTTTTATTTTATTTTATTTATAAAGTTACATCCATAAAATTTATATAAATAAAACACAAAAATTAATCTTAAACTATCAAAACCACAAGCAACAAGTTAGAAGGCTAACTGAACACAAAAATATATAAAAAGTAGTAATTAGTGTTTTGATCATAACTTCTAAAATATGTATCAATTTGTCACAAATTTTTTTTAGATTGTTAATAAATCCAATTATATCCTATATAAAAATAATAATATAAAAAAATGAATAATTTTTTTTATCATATCTGTATCAGACATTTTTATTAGAAAACCATAAAATGAAAGTGGCAGTTACTAAATTGATCATAAATGCTAAAATATAGACTTGTTTTTTTAAATTTTTAGAACATATTAATAACAAAATTAAATATGTTCCTTAAAAAAATTATAAAAAAATATTAAATACATAAAAATATATTATTTTTTGTTGGGTTGTTTCTATTTTAGCAAAACAAAAACAAAAATAGAATTAACAAACAATAACAAAACAAGTTTGTGGGGTGCACACTCATGAAGAGTCTCACAGGGCATGCCATTATGTGAACAAAGAATGTAAAATAGGAGATTAATATCATTTTATTCAATGAAATCAAATCCAAATAAACACACTAATGAAACTAACACCTCTAGCCTAGACACTAAGGAGAACATATATAATAAGCATACAATGAAGATACAACTAAAAAATAAAGGAAAACTTCCTTATACCTTCTTTGTAGCTCCAAATTTATTTTTGAGAGTGGATTTATTGGATTTTTATCAAAAAATATTTTTCAATGAATCTCCATTGTTTCACTTCTCCTTGTCACCTTGGCTTTGCTTGATTTGGCTTGGTACGTTGGCATGGTAACACTATAATGAATCTTTTTGGAGGTATTTTGGCATAATAATATTGCACTACTGAAGCTTGGTTTAGAGGTGTCTTAGAACTTGTATTTATAGGTATTATAAAACAAATATAACCCTAGGGAGGTTGAGTTTAGAATTAACGTTTGTTGAGTCAGCCTAACCCTAAGTTGAGTTAGGATAACTCTAGGTTGGGTTAAAGATAATCATGAGGGCCATGTGAGAGACATGGTCAAAATTATTGTGTCTCCCAACCAATTTTTGATATTTTAAAAGTGGATTGAAAACTCATGGAATACATTTCTGTTTGAATTTATGAATTTTTAAAAATAGAAATTCATTAATTTTTCATGATCCACTTAGCCACTTGTTATGAGAGTTGAGGAATAAATTCAATTAATGAACTAGAAAATAGGAAATTCTAAAAGCTATGGATTTTGGATATTTATGTGATGTCATGATGATGTCATCAAATCCATATTTATGAATTTATAAAAATAAAAATTTAGTAATTATCAATGGAATTTTCAACTATCATTTAATTGGGTTTAATCAATTAACCAATTTTGATCAGGGTAATTGTATTTTCTAAATTCATGTAAGGTTATCTCTCACCCTTGGTCGAGAACATCAATTTTCTAGGTCATAATTTTATTAGAGATGAATCTATGAGAGGCTATTATTGCATATGATAGGATACCCCAATTATGGGTGTTTCAATGTGATTATGAGATTTAATAAATGATACGCAATCAAATTTAGAAAATTTAATGATTCATAGGCTTAATTAACAATGGCTGGTAGGAATCCATCTGAAGTCTAGTTGAAGGCCAATTGTGGTTAAATTTAGGTTTCTAGATCCACCTTCAAAGAGTTTCATAGAGGTGAGAACCTTTTGGGTCATATAGGATATTATAAAAATTCATCAAAGGATACATAGCCATCTCTACACCATTGGAAAATTTATTACACAAAGATACATAGTTTGAGCGAAAACTAGACTATCAAACAACATTTCTTGATCTTAAAAAAAGGTTAGTAATAATTCTTATCTTAATTTTTCTTAATTGTAAGAATCCATTCCATATACATATGGATGCTTCTGGTATCATAGTAGGATTTTTCTTTGCATAATTAGGGAATGGTGGATTAGATCATCCTATACACTTCACAAATAAGAAACTATCAACTTTAGAGAAAAAATATACAAAAATAGAGAGATAATCCTTAACAATGGTTTTTAATTTATATAAATTTAGTTATTATATTTTGTCCATACCATTTGATATTTTTATAGATCACTATGCCTTATGATACCTGGTTAATAAGATTATGCTGGGTGGATAGATCTCTAGGTAGATGATGTTATTTCAATAATTCTAATTTATAATCAATGTGAAGCTAGGTCAAGCGAATGTGGGACTAGATCATTTGATTAAGATTTAGAATAGATAAAAACTAGAGTAAATGTAGGATAAATCTCCAAATTCACACTTTTTTAGATCATTTATAATCCTTAACAATATGGATGACATCATGAACTTAAAATAATGAATGTTTCATGTGTATTATGTTGAAATGGATATGAAGAAAATGGTTAAATGATCCATTCCTTAGAGCCTTATTAATGGATTTTTTTATAATATTGGGAAAGATGATGTGTTGTATAGAGTAGACTTAGAACATGACTAATTATAGCTTCTTTAGGAAGCACATAAAGGAGTTTTAGGTGGTCATTTTTTAAGAGAATCCATTACAAGTGAGATATTATTGAACATTATTTAGTGGTTGAATTTATTCCAGGATGCACATAGTGTGGTAAAACATTGTGATGTTTTCTAAATAAGAGGAAAATTGAATAACCAAGATGATATTCCCTTAGTTATAATGTTATCATAACAACCTTTTGACAAACTATTTTACAAAATAGGTGGAAGTCACTGCAACACCAAGTTGTGATGTGAAGGATGCCACTAAATTTTTGTATGAGAATATCATAACAAGGTTTGGATGTCTGGTCAAATTTATTAGAGACATAGGTACTCAATTACTCAATAACACAATCAAGACTATTATTGAAGAGTTCATGATATCTCACCGCAAAAGCAAAACATATCATTCCAGAATAAAATGGACAAGTTGATGTTTTGAATAAAGTATTGGATAAAATAATGATGAAGATAAGTAATGTTTAAAGGGATGATTGGAAGGATTTCATGATTATGATTATTTGGGAATATAGTACAAATTATAAGTATGCCAAAAGTTTCACTTTGTTTCAGTTGGTTTATGGTCTTGAGGTAGTTATGCCTATAGAATACATTTTTCCTAGTTTATGCATTACAATAATTATAAGGATGGGTATTTAGGAATCACTAAAATAAATATTGGTGGATTTGGTAAATATGGACTAAAATAGAAAAAGAGTGTAGTGGATTTAGGGGATTATATAAGTTGTTTAAAAAAGTGTGGCATGATCACAACTTATTATATAAGGAATTGTGTCCTAAGAAAGTAGTATTACTCTATGATAATAGATTTAAAACATTAATGTTAAAGCTACACATTAATGGAAATGACCCTATATTATTCATGATATTTCACAATAGGGTATAATTATTTTAAAATATTTGTAGGGAACCATTATACCAAGGCATATAAATGGTTGTAGACTTAAGCCTTACTTTCATTAATCTCTATCATGCATTGTATCCAATGAGAGAGGGTGTTGAATAACACCATAAATTTAGGATTTTTATTTAATGTTTTCTTATTTTATATTTTGTGTTTGTTTAATATTAGTGTGTTTATATAGTTTAATATATGTGTATTAGCACATCTAAATAAAGTTTAGACAATCAATATTATAGAGTGTGATCGATTTATAGAGTCAGCCTAAAGGAAAGATAACTAGAATCTATAACATGGTAATCATCAATTGAGTCCAACAATGAGATGTTAACAAGACATGTATAGAGAAAGGACAATGAATGGTCATTTAAAACTATTAATGATAATACACTTGAGATATTACATCTTTCCTAAATCAAATTATGTGGTAGAATGAAAGGATACATCATAAAATAAATTAGTTAGATGAAAGGACACTATATCATAGTAGCTACCTACCAATATATGGATCAAATAATATATATGTATAATAGTAACCATCATATCAAACAATAGTTGATTGACATAAATTTTGGAGATAAACTTGTGTGAAACTATCTTGGCACATTTAAAATCGATGGATTGATGGATTTCGGTGGAAAACATTATATAATAGAGTGCATAGATAACACAAAGACATTATGAACTTCTTAAAAAAAGATAAATATGTGATCTATATGAAAAAAAACTACTTGTGCATATATTTCTCACTAGTTTTAGACCAATTGAATAAGGTGTTCAATATAGTCCAAAATAATAACCATGAATAAGGCACAAGTATTGATCCCACTCACCGATGCAAAAAAGGAGGAAATAGGGATTAGTTTAAAACTCAAATAGAATAGATATCATAACATAGATCCATTTTATTTCATTGATGTGACTGAAGCTACTCTATTTTCCCACTCTGCATAAGAATCAACATAAACATGAGCACTAGCACTTCAACATCCACTGCAAGGATCTAATGTTGAGAGATTAATAGAATTTCCTACTTTTAATAAATAAGATGAGGTCATGCTTAATTTTATCAAACAATATAATGAAGGTTCCATTCATTTATCTTAATATGTTATCATATTCATCAACCCTATGACTATGGCAAGAGCAACAAGACTTCTAGTTTAGGGTAAGTCTCTTCTGCTTTACAAATCTATAGATCCACCTATCTACTTTGATAGTAGATAAATATACATAAGGGTAACTAGAAGAATCCCCATTGATTATGTAAAAGATATTTTAGTGTGCATCTTATCAAAATTCATAATCAAATTATTATGGTAGGTAATTAATCATGTAAAATAGGTACCCAAAGGAGTTATGGATATTTTATATCACGTGATATGTCTGCACTAGGATTTTAATTAGCTTAAGTTTTTGGGCTTAGAAATCACAATGAGAATTGATAATATTCTCATTGGCACTTCGTAAGCATTTTAGTACCAATTTTTGGTCTTACTCCTCTATTTCACACAATGAAAATCACTAGAAGGACCAATCAACTCTATTGAAGATTTTTGGCCTACTTTTGCATTCGTAAACATTGCATGGATGAAAATTAGGTAGTATTATGATCAATTGGGGATATTTAATATATGATCGTTGGAGATCCAAACCATTATTATTTTTTACCCTAGGGTACCTTAGGACATGGTGTAGTATCTTGGACAATATGCATCAATTACCAAGTTATACAATGGCATCCAAATCAAAGGGCATGAATTTCCCAAAGCAACCATAAATCTACTACCATTTTTTATCACCATATTGGATGTATAGGCACAAGTGTTTAGATATAAAACCTTAGTGAATAGATAGGTTTAGCCTTTGCACTCCATACCCCTAGGTGCACCATAACCTATACAACTTTAGGTACAAGCTCAACTACAAGAACCACCACAACCAACAATGGCTCCATCATAAATTGACAAGGGAAAGATGAAGGAACTAGTATGACAATATTATTTAGGTCATAACCAAATAAGAGTTAATGCCATACTAATTCTTAGCTTAATAACAAACATGTTCCAAATATATCGATTGAGTATGACTTGGTAAAACTAAGAGTTGAAGAACATGAAGTTATATAGTCCACTCTCATAGATATTAATAATGATGTCTATAAATAAGAAGAAGATAAGGATTTTTTTTAAAAAGCAATGCACACTTACCAGGTGTAAAACTAGGTAAGATAATATCTTGAGTTGACATCACTCAACCTATTTCTTTTATTGTATTTGACACTATAGGTCAAAAATCAGCCCAAAAATTGTTATATGTGAAAATTTTATAGGTAAACCTAGTTATAAGATATTTTTTGCATAAAAATTAAACCTAGTGACATAATAAATCCTACTTCTAGACTTCCTGTACAAACCTAGGGCACATGTTATAGCTTGACTATATCCAAAAATCAAATACAAAATGGTGTCTTTCATAAACACAATAGAGGAGAGTGAAACACAACAATCACCAAATTCTCATCAATAGCCATATGTATAGAATATAAAGAGGAAAAATAAGAGCCTCACTCTACTACCAACTTCCAAAAGAAGATGGTTGTGTGAATGGGTATTATTATAGAATCAGTGATGGATTCATACACCTAGAGGGAAAAGCCTGAAGATATTAGTTTTCCATAGTCAAAGCCCCAACACAAAGCTACATAGGAACAAGAGGATCTGACAAAGGCACAAAAAGAGGCTAAGAAAAAGAAGGAAGATAAGAAGATAAAGAAATAATCAAATCCAAAGGCTATAGAGGAAGTGGAGAAGCATAAATAATAGTCTATGAAGGAGGAATTTAGGCAAAAATCTAAAGAAATAGAGGCTCAAAATAAAATATTTGAATAAAAAAGGTGAAGAAGAAAGAACAAGAAGAATAAATAAGGAAACAATAAAAAAACACATGATGTAAAAATAAAATAAAGATAAGGGAGAGACACTCATAAAATTTGAGGAGGATAAAAATGCTAAGTGATAGGCTTAGGAGAAGGAATCCAAAGAAAAATCCAAGGTTGAAAATGAAGCCAAATCCTAGGGAAAAAAAAGCCAAGGCAAAGGATGATGTGGATGCTAAATCCAAAGATGTCATAAAGGCTAAGGTTCAAGTGAATGCTAAATCCAAGGCTAAGACTTAAGTAGAACCCAATGCTAAAGCTAAGGAAAAATATAAGGCTAAGGTCAAAGCACAAGCTAAAGCTAGACCAGACATAGAGATAAAATCCAAGGAAAATGTAGAAGATGTAGAACAACAAGAACTTGTGATACAAGGAGGTGTACAAGAGGAGACTTATTAGCCAAGACCCAAAATCACTAGCCAAAGACTATGGGATGTTCCCACATCATCCACTTGGTGCACAACCTTTTCTCTTCCTTTGGCATAGTTCATGGTCGCCCCTAAAATGACCGTGACAACATCCATGGCTCTAGCTAAAACTATGTAAGAAACATATTTAAATATATCTTAGCCACTGTTAAATTAAAAAATTGAAATCATAATTTCTTTCCAAGAATATATATCATAAAATGATTGGCCTTGGATCAAGAAGTCTTATAGCTATGAGAGGATAATGTAAATTTGAGCCTTTAATTCACTAATGCATGATATCTCATTGACACCATTTTCCCTACACTAGTTACCCAAGAATTAGGTGATTAGATTATGTCTAAATAAAATCAGTTCTTAGCTATATTGGTGTAATTAATTAAATACTCACTAGCTATGCACAAGCTATAAACACTACAATCTTAAGGGAAAACATCAAATTAGAAACAAAGGAAATCTACAAGTTCTTAGAGGAGTATGAATAGGTTTTGGATAAAATTACACTCAAATTAAAATCAATAGTACAAGGTATGTTAAATTGGAATAAGCATCTTAACAATTCATTATTTGTAGCTAAGCCAAACTTCGACAAGGTAGACAAAGCCAAATTTGTGAAAGAGGATCATACGTCTACCCTTATAGTAATGAATAGTGAAATCAATTATTTTCATGATTTGAGTGATAATTTCATGTAAAAATTATAGACTTAACAAAATAAGATTTGCATAGTTCATTTTTTTGGTATTCAAGCACAAAGGCATGCAAACTGATTGGAGGAGCTATTCCAAGATGTTCATATCAAAACATCAAATTCTAGAGCACTCATCACCATTATAGAATATGAGGATATCTAGAACCTAATGATAATTCAATTCCCACTATTCACATTGATTACTATGATATGGAAAGTACTAACTGACTAGAAAATGCTAAAGCAAGATTTGTCCCAGTTGGATGCCTCTATTATACAACTTATTGATGAGATGAAATTAATTCCTCTATAACAGTTACAATAAATGCTTCAATAAATTAATATTTCTATAAGATCATAACCAACCATCCAAAATCCACATCAAAATCCACAAACATATTCTACCAAACCAACTGCTTCATCCAATACTCTAGTAAATCCATAATTATAACAACCTGAAACATAACCAATCCAAAACATGCCACCACCTACCAAGTGGGTACAACACATCTATAATTTTTTAGTTTTCTTAATTTTTTGTCACAATTTTTTAGGATGGAATTAAGCATTATAAGTAGGGATAGTATGGCTAAAAACTTATAAATGGTGATCATAAGGTTAAGCTAGTCTATTGAAAAATTGAAATGGTGGTAGGCTGGTACTCTACTTAGTTGAAAACCTAAAATAGTGGTTAAGTAGTATGCAAAGGGTGAAAATTGATTAAAAAAAACACTAGGAGTAATAATCATGATTCTTGTTTCTATTTCACTTCTTCAGCTTCAAATTAGGATACCTTGCTATAACTTTGTCTCAAGATGAGACAACTATTTAAGTCAGAGAAAGTTTTGGGTGTAGAACAAGGCTACAAAAATTGTGGAGTATATGTGATAGACACGTTTGTGACTTACACTTTTTTTCTTTTGCATAATATTTTTATATGTATTCAGCCTTTTTAAGCATAGTAATATACTTCATAATGTGAAGAGTCCTTCCTTTTGGGCACAACAAAAGGCTAGAATATAAAGAGGCATCACTTTGAAAAACTCTATATATAGAGCTATATTTGTTTAGGATATGATTCCGATGTGATAGAGATTAATACATATAATTATAAAATAGTTTTAATTATGTATCTTTTATCATTATTTTATGCATAGTGAGTACTTTGTTTACTTAAATTTGTTAATCATATGATTTATACTGACTATTATTTGATTCTAATTAGGCTGTATTTATTTTCACAAACTATTTATTTAGCTTGTTAATGAATATATTTAGTTTGAATTACCATGTATTGTTTAATTTTGTTATTCCATGCATAATTTATCCCTGTATTAGCATGTTTTAAATGATTTTCCACGAACCTTTACTAACATATACCTTTCTTACTTCCTCCAATCTTGCATATGCTCTCTCTTATTCCCCTTGGTTTATCTCTTAGTTAGATTAGTCTTATGTTGATGACCCAAGCCTTATATCTTTCTTATAATGATTAAAATATGTTTATGTTCTAATTTTACAAGTTCTATACCTACACCTATTTTGTAATTACCCAGACACTTGCATCCTAGTTAGATGCTTACATTGATGCAAGTGTCCTTACTCAACATAAGTGTCTAGTGCCCTAAAAATCCTAATTTTTGACCTAGGTACTACTATGTGATATATTCTCTAATAATATTGGTATAAATATAAGATCAACCTTCATTCATTCCTCACATAAAAACTTCTAACCTACGCATCAAAAAAATTACCAAAAACATTCAATCAAGCACTCAAGTGAGAAAATCTTCTCTATTTTCTCCTATTTCCATACTAGTCATAGGGAAACCATATCTACACATTTAAATTATTGAAGGATCATCCCAAGAGATATATTTAGTAGGTTACGAGCCATGCCACTATTTTACTTATTTATCATGCATTGCATTATTCAAACACAAGCCAACAATTAGGGGAAAACTACATAAGTCTGAGGCCCTCTTCAAATTGTTAGATATATAGGCAACACTCATTGATAAAAGAGTCTTTGGGGTAACTTGATAGCCAATATGAAGATGAATAACTAGGGTTTAATCATTTTTCAAGGAGTGGCAGTCCATGACTAAAATATAAATGCACCAGAGTGAAGGGGATGCAAAACCCAAAAACATCTAGTTGGTCACATCTTATTTTAATAGGTATTATGTACAAGACACCTATGTCTAACCTAGACACTAGCATTGACATAACCATCCCAATATGATGTATGTATTTGTAACTACAGACATAAAAAATATAGAATTTGATGACTGTTCTAGAATTTTCTTCCATCTTGCTTCTTTCTTGTTCTAGATTTAGATCTATATTAATATCAAAACTAGCTAATTATCTTATTTATTTGTCATTATAATATCTATCATAGATATAATTTCCATTTTTAGCATATCTTAGCATAATAAATTTAGTATATGTTTTATCTAAGTTTTGAAATTAATTAGCATGTTATATATCTCTTTATCACCCTTGTATTTATTCATTTCTATATTCTTAACCCTATCTATCATAATAGGATCTATATAAAATTTAGGGTTAAACATTTGGAAAAACTATTTTAATGATTTGGAGTTTTACAAGATAATACCTAAGCAATTAAAGTTGTTTTAAAGGAATGGAGATCTTCATATTTACACTAAAGTACAATTAATGATATATGTCTTCCTAATTTAGCATGTGTAATAAATAAAAAAGTGACAAAGTAGATAAGGAATGAAAGAGAGCATATCTTTTTTGATGCTCTATTCTAAAATATGAAAAGGATCAGGATTTGTCCTGGGATTGTAGCAGAGATCTAGTTCTATTCATTCTAAGTTTTGATTGTGTTTGACCACTAGACACTTTCATCCAATTTGGATACGTGTATTGACAATAGTGTCTTTATGTGGACACTAGTGTCTAGACCACAATATAGATTACTTTTTTAATCCATCAGTTGGGGTTTTCTATTTTTTTTGCATCCTCTTAATGTCTTTATATTTCACATGTAGGCTCTCTCTTAGTTTAATGATCAAAACCATAGGTACACTCTTAAATGATGCCATGGGAAAAATGGGTTAGTGGCCACACTATGTCGAGCTAACCCAAAATGACCTTGATATTATAGGGTGATGTGTACACAGCCAATACTCTAGAAAATGGCCTTATACTCATGTAATTCTCTCCTATGTGTTTGCTTTTGTGTGAATCACGTAATTTGTAAAGCAAGTAAAATAATGACCTAACTTGTAAATTGGAAAATATGAACTTATGATTGATCCTTTAATACTTCATACTTATATATGAGTTGTTCCTTTTACTAAGATTACTATAGGGTAGAATAGGAAAACTTTTGGAAACTTGAGTGCTTCTTGAGTGCTTTTAGAGTTCTCTTTTGGTATTATTTAGGTGAGGAATGAATGAGGGTTGATATTATATTTATACCAATTGTGTCAGGAGATAAATCAAATTAAATCACTTGGGTTGACCATTATAATATGTTTAATCTGAAAATTAGATGAATTTATGGAAATAAACACTTGCATTGGGATATGATAGTAATATTGAAGCCATTTTATGACTCATACATTAATGTCTAGGGAGAAAGAGAGAAGACATAGGCTCAGAACTTATAGAGGTTTAAGATGAGTATATTTTAAGTATTCTAGACAATATAGGATGTTTGTACCATAAATATAATTCTATTCAGACTAAGAGATATGCCAAAGGGCACAAGATAAAGCATATATGAGGCTTACAAAAGTAAGACATGTGTATAATTAAGAGGAACAACTAGGGTCATAAGTTTTCCATGTGTACAATACTGAGGAGATATATAATCACAAAATTTCATCTACATTTACCACTCCTTTAATATATTAATGAAATTGGTAGTTTAAAGGAAAGGAATAAGTACCCAGGTGTGTGTACACACCTTGTCTTTGATTGAGTTGAATTTGAGTGATTTGCTAGAAATGGGTTTGAGTGATTTGATGGTGACTAAATTTCAACCAAGATAATATTACATTATATAATTATTTCATATATTTTGGGTCAAATTACTTGAAATATATTGAAATTGAAAGAGTAAGGTTTAGGAGTACACTTGTGTATTGATGTAACCACCTTGCCTATTGGCAAGTTATTTTTGAAAAAGATGTATCATTATAAATCTCTAAAACTGAGATTAGGTTAATATAGATAATTATTTTAAAGTGCATATATATATATATATATATATATATAGAGAGAGAGAGAGAGAGAGAGAGAGAGAGATTGGAAGGCAAATTCCCCAAAATTTGGAGAAAAAGTGAGTTTTTACCTACCAATTGAGATTTAGCTCAACTATGCAACCCACTAATATTTTTAACCTAGTGAGTTTGGATGATCAAGTCTTAACTAAAAACTTGGAAATATTGAGTGATTTAATCACCCCAACCATACCAAAAGGTTAACCAACTACTTTAGTAGATTGGATTGCTAAAGTTCATAAAAGTCTACTAGGTATTAGTATGTGCAATAGTTTTGGAATATTATTTTGATTTATATTTTACAATATTAGGCACATGTTACATAACATATGCACCTTATATTTATATCATGCTAAAACTATGTTTAACAGTGGTGTCATGTATATAATTCTACCAAAAAATGTGTATCAGAATCATATAACTATGTGATTTTACCAATTTGGAAAACTATGTAAGTGTGGGGGACATGATTCCAAAGCATGTCCCCACTACACATGGAGAAATCTAAAACTGATATAAGTACCAATGTGGAGGACATGTTTCCAAAACATTCCCCCACAATAAACTGGAGATGTTGAATACAGAGTAGGTGTGGAGTACATGCTTCCAAACCATACCCCCACTAAATCTAAAAATTGAATGCATGGAAGCTATGTCCATATGACATGCCCCCACTGAATGTATAAATTGGTATAAGTACCAAAAACTGAATAAATGTGAAGAACATGATTCCCAAGCATTCCCTCATTGAATATAAAATTGTATTGTGTGGAAATCATGTCCAAATTACATGCCCTCACTATAAACTAAAAATCAATATAAGTACCAAAAATTTAATAAATGTGGAGAATATGCTTCCAAACCATGCCCCTTATGAATGTGTGGACATCATGTTCATATGACATGCCCCCACTAATATCTAAAAACTATGAAAAGTGTGGATAGCATTCTTTCCAATCATGCCCCTAATAATATTTTTCCCTTTGATGTGAGGGAAAAATAGTACTTGAATGTTACCTCACTTCAAATGGGTAAGAAAACTATAAAATATTTGAATGTAACCATGTATCATATAGAAGGAAACATGTCTAGGTAAATATATCATTGAAGAACATAAAACCAATGTGATCTTGTTTAGGCCTAAGATGCATGATAAATATCATGTAAATGTCTAGATAGTAACATGACAAGATTGAAAATAAAATAATAAAACACACAAGAGCACTCAAAATCAAGTCAAAAATCAATTTTCTAAAGAAAGCACAACTAAATGGCATGATCAAATGCCTCAAAATCGAATGGGCATGACATGACTTAGTCAAATGTCCACAAAATCAAGGAACGCCATATTCAAGTATCCAAGAATGCAATGACATATTCAAATATCCAAGAAATCAAACATAGGCACAAAGGCCACATACAATGGGCTAGATTCAAATGCTCAAAAAAGCAAGACAAAAGCAAGGCAAAACACTCAAAAAATTATGCAAAGGAAAATCATAAACAATTATCATAAACATGTCATAATAGACCATGAGTCAAATGTGTTATCAAAAAACATCAATTATATAACATATCAAGTGACCTATGTAATGTATAGTCATTGATGAGGCATATGTAAGTACATATTTGATCTCAAACATGATATTGTAGAGTGATCATTGAATCATATAACTTGTGTGTATCAATATCATAGAATATGGATGCCCCCAAAATTCTGGTGACATGAGTAGATGGAAATCCTAACACCCATATGGGTATCATGCATTTGTGTATGCCTGTATATGTGTATGTAAGAGTAAATGATATGCTAGTCCTCAACATGGAACTAACACATAAATACCAATGAGCCAATAGAACATGTATGTGTAGAAAATGTTTTTAGACTTTTGAATGTTTTTTTTATTTGGTATTTTTGTATGTTTGAAGAGACAAGATCATCATATGATCTTATCCAATGGTTGATCATAGATATATCCACACTCAGAACCTAGTGCATGAAATTGGTAGTACTTCCAAGGGGCATGTATAGGTGAAATATCTATCATTGTAGTATCTATTATGTTTAATGTATGTATAATAGGACTCCAAGGTCATGAAGTACCAATATAATTAATAGGGTTTCTTAGAACCCATCTCTGGTGTTTCTTTGGAATAACAATATTAGAAACATGTTTAGGTGCTCTAGATATCTGAATTAAAAATTAGGAATTTGTATCAGGGTTCTTTAGTAGGTTTGTATTTGGTATTCTCACTTCCATTGTATATGTTATGTATATGGTAAAAGGTATAACAAAAAATTTAATTTAATGAATTATTTATATGATTTGAGAAATAAATTACTCATCATATGTAATGGAACCTTGTATGAAACAAGAATTATTTACTCTAATGATCATACAATAATGTAACTATTAGTTTTGATTCTATAGTCAACTCTACTATAATTATAGGCATAATTGGTGAATTTTTAAGTGCCTACTTATGAGCCCAAATCTATTGTGTAGGTACACCCCATCCATATATGCCTATATATAATACCTAATCAACCAATGGTTCCTTTTTAGGATCAATGTGGGAGCAATCGGTTTTAGTAGAGAGCACACTAGAAGGACTTCTACTAGTGGGCCTCTTTTGCTATGGTTGATAGACCATATTTTCCTAATAAGTATCAATATGGGATGGTTCTGCCCTATTATATGAGCTAGGAGAAGTATGAAAATGAGGTCTAGATGCATCTTTTATAAATGAAATGATTCCCTGATATGCTAACTATGTAAGCTTTTGCTCAAGATAAAATCACTCATTATCTTGATGACCATTAATACCATGACAAGTTAAAAGTGGTTTCTTTTTACCTTCTCAAATATATGAGGTGGGTAATGTGAATTAGGAGGGATCTTGAGGAATCATTTATCCAAAAAAATTCACAATATATCATGCGGTATATCTTGGTACCAATAAAACTGAAGAGGCTAGTGTCTTATGATGTTATTTGGTTTGTGCAAGGTAATAAAAACACATCTTCCTTCTCTTTGTTAAATACTTTAAATTTTGGTATTGTGGTACGTATTAGTGGTTATTAATAAGATTTTTCAAGTGCTTCATGATCCTTCTTAACTTGTTTATGTGTCCTTGAAACATGATTCCTAGCATGCTTGGTTCGTGATGGAAAAATAGGTAGCTAAGTTTATGTATTATTTAGAGAACATGCATATTTATGCACATCCCAGTATAAGGTCTCAAATGAATCAAAGGGTTTGTGTAATTCTCTCTCTCTCTAAGTGGATAAATAAGACCACTACTAAATTTAAATTTTACTTTCAAATCTGAAGGTGTATAGTTTAATAACTAAAAAGCATCCTTAAATCAAATAACATAGTATTGTAGAGACTCATTCTCATTTTGGGTCAATGCTTACAAATGTTCCAATGTTAACTTAGGTAAGGTAAATCAATGAAAATGTGATAGGAATACATCCTCAAGTTTTTTTAAAGTTGATAAGGAACCATTTGAAAGGTGGTAAGACCAATCAAGAGCTCATTTTGTTAGACCATGATGGAAATATTTTTATAGCAAGCTTCCATTTTGGGACCAATATCTAAAATACTATACATATTGTTACAAATGACTAGTAGGATCCCCTTAACCATAAAAGCATGAGAAATCATGCATGATAAAATTCTAAGGATATTCAAATACATGTCAATTAAAAGGTTGTTCTTGTAATGTAAACTCCTCAAAAAGAACCTCATGAGAAGAAGTTTGTAAATTAACAGTGTTTAATTGATATTGCAAATATCCCATGGTGGTCATAATAAATAACATGTTATTAGAAGAAGTTGGTGATTTTTATAGTGATTTAAAACTACCATTTATGTAAAACATAAGGATGATGGAATATTCATCATTCTTGGAAATAGGCTCATCACATGATTTATCAATACTTGGTAAAAGAACACCCATGTCTAAATATATAGGTATGTCTTGTGGAAGAGAAAAAAAATATTATTATCATTTCAAGTGATACATTGCTTTGAACTTCATGATATATTATAGGAGTATGAGGTATACTTTCATTTTGAGGCACACTCTCCTTTTGAGAGGAAAATGCAAAGCAGGAAGAGTAAGAAACATTTTCTATGTTATGTACCACATTAAGAGATGTAAGGATGTCATTTTCAATTTGAGTTGGAGTGTCACATCCTATAAAAGGAGGATTAAGTAATGAAACATCACTTTCTATTTTAGGTTCATCATTGTTATGTGAGAAATTATTATTGGCATAACTATCATTTGCATCCTTGATATTTATCTCTGGAAATTCTTTCATTAGTAAACCTTTGGGAAAAAAAAAAAATTGTTTCTTTAATTTTCATGGTGTAACCTTTGCATAATATACATCAAATTGATTTTTGATTTTTCACATGTCCCTAAATAATTCGTGTTTTTTAAGTGTTTCCTTGGGATGTTGATTGGCACTCTATTCAAGAAATAAAGAGTGAGAGATAATATGTATTTTTCTTATTACATACTAGAGGGGAAGAATAACTTAGGCTAGGTGTGTTTGAATCATGCAAAGAAGACATGGATTTTCAACACTATTATTGTTTGGAAGTGAAGGCACACACTTTATTTCATTAAAATTATGAGATATAATGGGGGAACATTCAACCTCCTTGACTTTGTCAACATTAGAAGGGGGAAGCTCACATTCAGTTGTTAAAATAGCCAAAGAAGGTCTAGATGTAATAATTGGATTTTCAACACTAAGAATAGTATAATTTTTCATTATTATATGTTATTGATACTCTTCATCATTGTAAATCACAAGAGTGTGAGACTAAAGTGTAACATAGACATGAGGAATGTCAGTATATTCATATCGATAAGAATAAATATCATTATCACAAGATGGGTCATTAAGATTTGAATTTGCATCATTTGTTCTTTCATTATCATAATTATATGAAAAGTCAGGGATTTTAACCCATTTTTTATGTTCCACCTCATATGAAATACATTGATCATCTGGTAAATTAAAAATAATATCAAAAGGAGGGGGTTTTTTTACTTGATGGTCCTTTGGATGAGTTAGGGAATCCATAAAGAAGTGAGCTTTTAAGAAATTTTTGCAAAGCACAAGTATGAGATCTAAATAAATAATAATAATTAACATTTCTAAATTAAGGCCACATAAGAAAAAAATATATCTAAAAATAAAATACATAAATCTGGAATGAATTTTTGAAATAAGGTAAAAACTCTAATATGAAAACTAGAGTTTTGGTTCAACAAACAGAGGATAATTTCACCAAATGCTTTTGGAGTTTTAAAATATAATACCCAAGAAATTAAATTTATTTGAAAGTAATTTCAATCTTCATATTTACACTAAAGTGCAATCAATAATATAAATCTTCCTAATTTATCATGTGTAATAAATACAACAATTACAAAGTAGCTAGGATGAAAGAGAGAATATCTTGTTTGATGTTCTATTCTAGAATATGACAATGATCATGAGTCATCACAGGAATATAGAAAAGATATGGGTTCCATTTGTTCTGAGTTATGACTATGTTTGACTAATGGATATTTTCATCCAAGTTAGATAATTTCATTTAATATCGTGTCCTTATGTTGATGCTAGTGTCTATACCACAATCTAGATCAATTTTTGAATCCAACAGTTGGGTTTTTTAAGGCTTTTTATTACCTTCCACTTTATGTCTTTAGATTTTGTGGATAGGCTATTTTTATTAGTTTATTTATGAAAACCCTACGTACACTCTTAAATGATGCCCTAGAAAAATGGGTTAGTGGGCACAGAGTTTTGAGATGACCCGTAATGATCCTGATATCAAACAGTGATGCCTACATAGCAAATAATCTTGAAGAGGGCCTCAAACTCATGTAGATCTCCCATACATGTTGGTTTGTATGTGAATAATGTAATGTGTAAATAAATTACAATAGTAACCTAGCTTGTAACATATAAAAAATAACCTTATAAGTGCTCCTTTAGTACTTAAAACCCAGATGTGGGCTATTTTTTACTGATATCATAATACGGTAGAATATGAAATCTTTTGGTAACTTGAGTGCTTATTGAGTGTTCTTTTGGTATTTTTTCTAGTTGAGTAATGAATGAGGGTTTATATTGTATTTATACCAATCCTATCGAGAGATAACTCAAATTAAATCATTTAGGTCAACCATTGTAATACGTTTCATTTGAAAATTAGATGACTTTAAGGCACTAGACACTTGCATTAGGCCAGGAAAGTAATAGCAATGCTACTATCTGACCTAGATGTTAGTGTCTAGGGATAAGTAGAGAAGGTGCATTCTCAAAACTTGTAGAGGTGTAAGATAAGTACATTTTAAGCATTTTATGAAAAATAAGATGTTTATGTCATCAATATAAGGATAGTCTAACTAAGAGATAGGCCAAGGGGTATAAGATATAGTAGATGCAAGGATTGTAGAAGTAAGGTATGTGTATAACTAAGAGAAATAACTAGGTTCATGAGTTTGACAAATGTATAATAATGAGGTTATACATAATCATAAAATATCATCTATAGAAACCTATTTTTTTATCTTCAAACCTTGGGTTAATTAGACTTTTTTCTAACCTTTTTCTATTTATAATCCTTAATTGTTATAAATATGTGCAATATGGATGTATTTATCACCCATTTTGGGTTATAATTTAAATTAGTTGTTTTGGTTTGCTATATTACATACCTTATAAAATATTTTAAGTAAATTCATAAACATCATGATAAGGTTTTAAAATGGAGACAACACTTGATATCTCTTCACAATTCCTTTTGTAATATTATAGATTCAATATATGTATGACAATGTGAATGCTCTCAACCATTTATTCTACATAAAACTTATTTGAATGATAGTTACCATCCTGCACCCATTATTTTCCCATTACTTATATTAGATCTCGTGGTCCATGTTGTTACTAATTGAATATGTAAGGTTACTCAACCTAATCCCCCACCTGTTAATATAAAATATGTGCGATTGTGATAAAATCTAAGGGATATGACCTTGTTGACCAATTGAGAAATACACATGTTGAAATTTCAATCCTTGAGATCCTAAATTAATCTGTTGTTTACAAGGATATCTTATATGAGGCATTACATGAGACCCAAGTTCTGAGTGATATTGAACTTGATTATTTTTTAGACATCATGAAATATTTAATGAAAAATGTAAATATAATTACCTTTTATCTAAAAAAATTAACATATAAAGATATCATTGATCAATATTTTCCTTTATTCATATAAGTGACCATGCAAAATAAAGGAATGAAAAGGGTGTTTGTTGATAATGGATCAGGCCTAATTATTTTTAGCATAAAATTCCTAGCCACCATGGGTATTATCACGAATATTATTTAAAAAATGGTTATGCATATAAAAGGGTTTGATAATTCACATAGCCCTCTGGTTGGTCAATTCACATTAGATGTGACATTAGGATAAAAAATTGTTCTAACTACTTTTCAGGTAATGTCTCAATCATTACATTATAATTTGCTTTTGGGTAGACCTTAGATACATTCAATGGGATACATCCCATCTACAATTCACCAATGTGTAAAATTCATACATGATGGGACATTATCAACCATGCCATTCAATGATGAACCTTTCAAATTTTGAAAAATTATACATTCCAAAACCAAAGGAATTCTTATAGTGGTACTGCCTAAACAATGCATTCCTTTTGAACATATACACACATATAAAATAGGTGAGTCAAGTACAATGTCTCCTTCATATCTAGATGAAAATAAGTCCCTCAATATTGAGATACACATAGATGTTCATAAAGAGAAATAACCATTACTAAAGGAGATAATAAAATAACAAGAGTCCCTAGTATTTGAGCTTCCTTTATTGGTCAATATTGAACATAAAGATGGCCATGTTTTATATTACTATGATAGTGATGATGATATTTCTCATGATATGACATATGAGAAAATGTAAAAGCTAAAATTTGATCCACTTGATCGCCTTTCACATAAACTATTTAAATCTATAGGTCTTAGTACATATAAGTTAAATCCACTTGTCGAAGATATAGAGTTGAATCCAGATAAGGGAGAAAAAATAGTAGATGAGCATGCAAATTCTTATTAATCAATACATCCCTCTTGGTTAAAAACATTGAGTCAGCCTTACAAGGGTAAAATACATGTACATCATGTGAAAAATGTGAAGTATTCTCAAAAGGCTTCACAACAAGATAATACATATACCATATTATCTATGTTACTTGAACATATACTGATTTATTTACCTTCTACCACACATAAAAGAATAAATAGACTTCTAATTATAGAGGGAGTACCATATTTTCATTATCATCAGACCATTGGGCATAATACCAATCAATGTGGGGCATTAAAGAACTTAATTCAAAAATATAAGAATGAAAGATGCATGCAAATTGTCTAAAACATGCAAAATGCAAAATACTTCATATATTTTAGAAGAGAACCTTCTTTCAAAGTGACCAAAGAATGAATATTTGAATATTAATATTAATATTGATGGGGTGTATTGCCACCATCTCCAGTTTGATAAGAACAAGAGGGATACAAATTATGGTACCACATTTATTGAACAATTGGGACATACTAAAGATGAATTAATATAGTATCCATTGATGTTATAACCTTGAGGATTCATTTGAGTACCTATCACTTATGTTCCATATATGGAAACTTTGACCATATGTATATTATACCATGAACCACATTGGGAATTAAATTTTGTACAAAGTCGGCTAGTCAAGTGGAATGTCAAGATAGATACAAAAATAAGTGTACTAATTTTATAGATATGGATATAAATATTTGCATATAACATGATTGTATGGTTATTTTCTTGCACCATTGGCTTCAATTAAACCATTAGATAGAAACATGGAAGAACTACAAATGTACTACTATGAATAAAGCTTGAGAAAATTTCCAAGTGGTCCTACACCTTTTGATTATGAGGACATTCTAAATTAGACATCTTCATATATTCCAAATATATAAAATAATAATAAAAAACATTCAAAAATACAAAAAAAAATTAGCATATACACATTATATTATCTCTTTGGCATTTATGTGTTAGTTCCATGTTGATTTATAGCATATCAGTTACTTTTACATACACATGTGTTTCATTCTTATATTTGAGAGTGATATAGCATACACAAATACGTGATTTATGGAATTTTGGATGTTGGTATTTCTCTCTATTCATGTCACTAGGAAATTAGGGGCATATACTTCTATGATCATGATAAATCCATGCTATATCATTCTATGGTCATTTTAAATTATCATGTTTAGCTAATATATACTTACACATGTCTTTATCCATGCTTATATCTTTCGTAAGGTAATTGATATGTTATTTTCTTGATTTTTTTTGTTAACACATTTGATCCATGGGATAATATGATATGTTTATTTTAATTGCTTATGTTTTCATTTATGCACTTATTTGAGTGTCTTACCTTGGTGTTGTCTGTCTATTGATCATTTGAATATGTTCTAGTGTTTTTGATCCTCATGTCTTTGTTTGATTCTTTGACTTTTGATCTATCATTATTTATTGTATGGATATTTTAATATGTCATTCTTACTATTATGGATATTCAACTAAGTCATGTCCATTTTATTTTGTGGCATTTAAACATGCCCCTTGTTTGAGATCTCCTTGGACCATTACCTTTTGACTTGATTTTGAGTGCTCTTGTGTGTGTGCTTGGTTTCTTATTGAGATTGTGATTTTACTATCTAGACATTATAATGATATTTATAATGCATCTTAGGCATTTATTTTATTACATTCTAAGTGCTTTAATGATACATTTATCTAGTCTATTCTCCTATATGTTACATGGTTCATTCATAGTTATATGGTTATCTTATCCCTTTGAGGTGAGGTAACTACTAGTTTATATTCTTCCCACAACTCAAAGAGGATGGGGAAACTAAGTGGGAGCATGTCATAGAGGTATGGATTACACATTTTCATAATTTTAAATTCATCGGGAACATGTCATATAGGCATGGATTTCACATGTTCACAATCTCATATTAAGTGGGGACATGTTTTAGTAATATGTTCTCCAAACTTACTCAGTATTTAACATCTCCAAATTATAGTAGGGGCATGTTTTGGAAACATGTCCTCCATATTGGCACTTATATAATTTTTTATTTTTAGACTAAAGTGGGAGCATGCTTGAGAAGCATATTCTCCACACTTACATAGTTCTTAGATTAGCCAAATTCATAGTTAAATGATTCAGATACACATTTTTGGTAGAATTATATACATTGGTACCATTGTTATACCCAATTTTGACATGAGACATATCTAAGGTGAATATGATATGAAATGTGCCCTAACATTGTAAAATCAAAATTAGTTTTAGATTATAAACACCTTCAGGGACTATTACCACCCACCAAGTCATAATTTTACAGACTATATTGATCCAATCTACTATAGTAGTTGGTTCACTATTTGGTATGGTTGAGATGATCAAATCACTCAATCTTTCCAAGTGTTTAGGTTGGAATTGATTATATCATCCAACCTCACTAGTTTTATAGTGTGAATTGACTTGGTTCACTCACACTCATGAGGTTATAAGTATGATTTGGTTGCACAGTTGAGCTAGTCTTAACTGCCAAGTGGAAATCCATCTTTGCTTCAAGGTTGGGGGATGGGCCCTCCTATCTCTCTCTATATCCATAGATATATACACTTTATAGATTTATATTTGTCATAATATCAATTGCAATGGTTCATAATGATATATATTTAAAATCAAATTGTCAAAATGAAAGATGATTGCATCAATACACGTGTACTCCTAAAACCTTTTTTCTTTCAATTTAAATCATTTAAATAATTTAAAATTCATATTACATAAACTAATTATATATTTTGACATGATTTTGGTTGCAAGCCAGTCACTAGAAAAGCACTCAAGTTGGACTCAAGCAAAGTCAAGGTGTGTTATACACACCCAGGTATGCATTTTTTCCATTAAACTAACAATTTTATTACTATATTAAATTTTGGGGAAATGTAGACATTATATATGAATTATATAACACCTCAATCTTGTGCACTTGGAAAACTTAGACCTTGGTTATTTCTCTTAGTTATATACCTTTCTTATTTCCTCAAATTTTATATCTTCTCTCTCTTATACCCTTTGGACTATCTTTTAGTTTGACTGATCTTATGTTGATAACTTAGGCATTTTATATTTCCTAGAATGATTATTTCCACTCTAAATTTTTTGGACGTACACCTATTTTCAAACTACCCTGACACTTACATCCCATTTAGAAGCTTACATTGACACAAGTGTACTTATCAATGTAAGTGTCTAGTGCCCTAAAAGTCATCTAATTTTTAAATCAAATGCATATTAATAGTTAGCTTAAAGTGCTAATATGTAATATATTTTCTAAATATGTTCCTATAAATATAATATCAACCCTCATTCATTACTTATCTATAAACTTCTTACCTAGTCACCAAGAAACTTACCAAAAACATTCAGTCAAGTAATCAAGTGAACAAAGCTTCTCTATTTTAACCTATTTTCATATCAATCATAGGACAAAATATTTATAGGTCTTAATTACTAAAGGATTATCCTAATAACCATATTTTCCAAGTTACAATCTAGGTAACTATTGTACTTGCTTATCACACATTGCATGATTCACGTACAAGTTAACACATAGGGGATGAGTACATAAGTTTGAGGCCCTCTTCAAAGTATTGGATATATAGGTAATGATAATTTACATATGGTTATTTATGGTATCTTGACACCATGTTCCCACTAAATTTTTTCCTACAACTAATATGAATACATAAAACTAGTGTTTGATCATTTGATAAAGAGCAATAGTTTATGACCCATATCTAAATTCACTACAGAAAAGGCAATGAAAAACCTAAAAGTATCCAAGTGGTCACATATTGTTTCAAAATATTTTTTTATAGGACACCTAAATCTAACATAAACACTATAATCAATGTTAGTATCCCAAGATGATGGAAGTGTCTATAGACACAAGCATAAAGTATAAAATTTGGTGACTATTCTAGAGTATTATTCTAGTTTGATTCCTATATGTTCTAGATTTAGATATGTATTAGCATCAAAACCAACTAAGTATATTATTTATTTGTCATTAAAATATAGATCATATTTATACTTTCCATTTTTAGCATATCTCAGCATAATAAATTTAGTATATGTTATATCTAAGATTTACAATTAATTATCCTGCTATAGATATATTTATCACCCTTGTGCTTATCCATTTATATATTATTAACTCTATCTATCCTAATAGGATACATATATAATTTAGGTTTGAACATCACCCTATCATCTTACTTATTTAACCTTAGTCTGAGGTTTGTTAAAATACAAACGTAACAAGGTTGTTTGTAACATGGGTTATTTTTTGCCATGAATGTCTTATGCATTTGAATGTATAATAAGTTATATGCAACCTAATGTTACTTACCAATAAAATTTAATTATCTTCATGAGTTCATATCTTTTCCTTATGGATTTATGTTTTTTTTCTACTTAGGTATTAGGTTATGCTATAATAGGTTGTTTAAAACCGTTATTGATCTTTATTGTTCATTCCTAAATCATGAACTTTACCTATCCTAAGTTGATCATTGAGTTTTTTACCTTTACCCAAAATTTTTTATTCTCTCTGTAGATTTAGGTATTATAAATAATCCAAAGAGAGGTGGATTAGGTTTCATACAACCTTTAATATAATTTATTTATCTAATGTGTTGGCCTTTAATATTTTCCTTGAAACTTATTGTAAATGTGGTTATAACCTTATATCATTATAGATCAAATACCATACTATAATCCAATATTGTATATTGTAATTTCATATTCACCAATAGGATATAAGCCTCCTAGGTCAACCTGTAGGATTAAGTACCATACTCAAGTAGGTCTCTACTCTAAAATTAAATACAAATATATCTTTACCAAATTTTTGTGTTAATGTTTTAGCACCCTATTTTGGATTAAGATTATATATTACTTATCTTTGGGGACTAATGAATAGGTTTTACCATATAAAAATTTTATTTTTATTTTGAACTCATGGAATCAACCAAATGATTCTTATCCATTATTTTATGAGGTTTAATTAACTATTTAAAATTCAATTATAAATACATAATTTATTGACTATATGTAAATAGATTACAATAAAATGTTTATTAACACAAAATGCAATGTATTATTTTACATTGAAAACCTAGACACAATAATTTAGCTACACACATATTCAAATATGCTATTGGGTCTAAAAATAAATAACACTACAACTTAGAGTTATAACTTTAATCTAAAACCCTAGTTTTATTTGAAGGATTATTTTTACTACTTTTTGAGTTCAATAACCTTTAATGAAATCCAAAACATCATTCTCATCTTCTATTTACACTTAAAAATAGGGTTTAATGTATTATATGTATACCTTTCTCCTTTATTCATTCTTATTCTTCTTCCATGTGTGATATTCCATATCTATGGATTAGATTTAAAGTATAAATGATCACCAATTTCCACAATAATAGACAACCTTTTTTCAATTTTCATGTTATTCTAATTATCTCTAAGCTACCTCTACATGGATTAATTAATAATTAATATAATAATATATATTTTACATGGATTTCATATGATATAAAATGATAACCAATTGTAGAATTTTTTTGATTTTCTCTTTCCTCATAGAACAAGCTAAGTTATATCCACCACTAAACAAAATGATGGATATCATAAAGTAAAAAACATAATTTTATGTTGATCTCATTAACCCCCATGGGTTTTATTTTTTTATTAGAGTCAAGGTTAGGGCATCTCCCACTCATCCTTTTTTTTATTTTATATCTTAATCTATTTCTTAACATAAGATCTAACCATTTAACTTAGTTATTCCTTCATACCAAGTTTGGGATGATGGATTATATACTTATTTATTCATTCCATGATACATTTTTTTTGATATGAAAACTCAAGTTTATTCATACTATAAATATGCCTATAGAACAACCTTGTAATTTGTTACCATAAACTTCATTTTGTGATTTTATTCACTAAACCATTTACTAGACATGTTCTAATCCCATAAGGGTGTAAGATGGAGTTGTCCCTTTGTAGGGTTTAATTTAACATTAGTATTACCTTTTATATGTTGTTGGTACTTGATTTTGGCTCAAAAATCAAGTTAAAATACTATAAAATAGAATTTTCCTTGATTGGGTTTTTCTACATATTTATACTATTACAATAACAACAAAAGCATAATGCAATCTTTCAATATTGGTATATAAATGATGTCAATTTTCAAATAAACTATTCAACTGAAAGGTTTAAATATTGTGATCATAATTATTACAAAAGATAAGAATAACTAAATGACACATATAGGTATGTAATGAATGATATATAATAGCCAACATGGATTCTAATCTCTCTCTTATCCTATTTACCTTGCCTTTTCCATTGTGTTTTCATGTAGCCAAGCCTATCTCTCGGTGGATAATCCATGTACTTGAAAAATAGTCAAAAAAATATTAGTTTTACCTAATCCAATGATAATAATGTAAAACCAACTACATAATAAATATGTTGAATTAATAATAGTTGTTAACATTCCTTATTACATGAAAATATTAATATTAATAATAACACATAAAAATAATATACTAAATTGAATACAAAATAATATTTTGATGAAAAAATCATATAAAAATATAGTACTAAATAAATCACAAGAAAAACATCAAATAATGTCCTTAATACAATAATTATGCTTCCTGGCACATTATGACATACAAAATAAAATTTTATTGATGCATATATGAAATATTCCCCCTTAACTTGGTAACATCCCAATGCAAATTATTATAAAAAGTGAGTGTAAATTATATATAAATATTCTCATCTTCCCATGTATAATTTCACTCACTCAATTGGTCCCATTGGATTAATAGTTGTTGTAATGAGCTAGGATTGGAACTGGATCCAATTGGATAGTCACCTCATCCTCCACCTATAATTTTTTCCAATTAAAAATGTGGGAAGGATCAAACATATATTTTCTAAGTATAGATACATAAAATATTTTATCTAGTTTGGAGAGAGAAAGTGGAAACACCAAATTATACATAATAGATCTAATATTTTAAAGAATATCAAAGGGTCCATCAAACTAAGGAGCTATCTTGGAATCTTTTCCAAAATGAATAGAACTATTTTGAGATTATAACCTTAGAAATACTTGTCTTTAACTTGAAATTATATTATAAACCTATTTAGATCCACCCAATTTTTTTGTCTATCAAATGCAACCTTAATAATTTATCTAATGATAACTATTGATGTGACATTCTTGGATTAATTTTGGTTCTATACTCACTCTATTCTCTAAATCTTCCCATGAAAGTGGTTATGGTTATGTAACAACTCTATTGTCTAACATGATCAAGGTAACTAACTAAGGAAGACTAATTTAGGAATTCACCCATAAAATTCACATGATTTATGAGCTATCTTTGAATGAATGTGTGACTGATCTAATTGAAACATGATCTAGGTGGTTGGAATGAGGCTTAGGAGATTAATGATGATATTTTATTTAGGGACTATTTGAAAATTCAAATTTTAGTATTTATTTTTATAAAAACTTCAAGCCTTAATATTAGTAGAGAAAGAGAGATTCAATTTTAGGTTTTTATAATTTTGAAGCCTTTTCTATCACACTATCGATCAAAACATAAATTTAGGTGGTATTTATTTTCAATTTTATTATACATTTATTACTTTGGGCTACCAATGCACCCATTGGGAAATTTGGTAGCGACCCCTATAATAATGGCTACCATATTCACACTTAAATTAATTTATGCATGTTTAGCTATCATAGCTCTGAATGATCATAACACCAAAGAAGGTAACGAAGTTTGTCATGGAGGTATTCTACAAGGTACTAGTGTAGACACTAAAAAACTACACATAATGGTTCTAAATGTCAAACTAACCCCTAGAACACCTCAGGACCCCCTAGGGACTCTTACATAAACTTGATTCAAGTTAACTAACTCACCCTAGCTAACTTTTGACCAAACTTAACCTTTTACCCACGATCACTGATGGTCACCCTAACCATTGACAATGAGGCTTGACCACTAACAATTAGGTTCCAACTCCCTATATAATTAACTCCAATCAACTCTAGCTTGCTTTTTTATATTTATCTTGTCTAATTCATGTGTAAGCTAATGCATGTGAAAGCTAAATTTAGACACCCTAATAAATACCTTGTTGAACTATTATTTCACCTCTCATTCCTTCCTATAAAAAGAGAGGATGAGGTGAAAGGGATCATCATCCACATCTATAAGTAGAACCTCTTTATTCAAAAATTCCTTTTGTAAGTCTTCTTCTGACAAACCAATGAACTAGAAAGTGAGATAGATATCCAAAGCACTACCATCCCTTGGCCAACAACCAAGTAGTGTTACTCTACCTAAATTGCTCTAGGCTCTACCAATAGATTTTTTAGCCACCCACCCCAACATTCTTTAGATCAGCAACCAACAAGCTAATTATCTATTTTTGGTAATTAGTTACTTTGTTTCTATTTTACAACCAACCTAACCCAAACCCACTTTTTAGAATTCCATTTTACAGCCTTGTCAGCCATCTTCTTGAACCAAATCAAACCCACAGTAATAGCCAATGGTCACCCTAACAATCAACATTTTGTCCATAATCACTAACAGACACTATGTGGCAAACAACTAGCAAGTTGTTTTCATCCACTATACATCAATTAAATCTAACTTTCTACCTCTCTACCTGATTGCATAACCTCATCCTATTTTTTGGACCACGTCTGATTCATTTAACATTAATATTAATCTATTTATTTCTAAAAATGTCAAATTCATTTATTCATTTATTCATTTATCAATTGCCCCTTGTATTTCATTTTAGTATCTTCTATGATATATGCAAGTATTTTATCTTTCACTTTCAGAATTTAATTGTTTAAAAGTGTGGATTGATAGCCTATAAGGAAGCTTGTACTTCTTAGATCTATATTACTAGGCAATCCACCCTAATATCTAACTAATCAACCATTTCTTTAGTGCTTTTTTATTTGTAGCTCATTCTTCCCAAGCCAAAGAGGAGTATCTACAAGCATCTGGATCAATGTGCACACAACTTATCATTTTTTTTACCATACCCTTCTCGAGTTTCTTTTCTATTTATTCCAAAGAACATAATTAAAATTTCTTTGAAATATTTTGTCACACCCAGTGGGACCCTTGAGTTTCTTCTTAGGTTCATATTTGCATCTAGGTGCTTCTTATTCTTATCTTTCTACTCATACATTGAAATCAAAATTTCATCTTGGGCTTAAAATGGATTGCATCAATTATTTCCTTGCTTATTTTATCTCACATAGCTTAATTAATCAAGTGAATTAATCATAGCTCCAATATTATCACACACACAAGACCAAACCACTTACACTTAATCAAGCATAAATGTTGGGGATCAACCAACAAGTGGTATCAGAGCTAGGTTGTTGGAATTGATTGTAAACTCTTGAGGGAAAGAGAACTATACATCTGAGAGGTGTGAGAAGAAAGTGTGATTTTTCTTCTTTGTATTTCCTTTAAAATAATAAAAACATTGACATAAGGACTGATTAGGATTTCATTACCTATCAGTCACCTTGCCTAGCTATCCTAGTTGGATTTAATGACCAAGGGGAGAACTAACTTAGTTATCTAGCTGAGTATAATGTCTAGTAATCAATATATCTTGGATAATCACCCAACACCCTTATCATTATGGTGTGTGAAGTAAGGGGGCAGGCCCCAATATCAAGACACATACTGGTTTCTAACATAGATCCCTTTGAGAGCCTAAACACAACCTAAAACCAACCATAGACTTCTTTTCTAGTACCTGCTCTATAAGCCAAGTTGAGTCACACAATTCTTAAATCTTAAGGCATAAGCCACAAGAGAGACTAAAATCAACCTTAGGGTTTAACATGCTTTAGTGTGTGTTTTTATCTTGCCTTCTCTTTGTTTGAGTTGTGAGATTGCTTGTATCTTCCTCTTTTCCTTATCTGTATGGTTTTAACTAGACAATAAATAAGAAACTAAAAAAATAAAGACCCACATCTTAATCACCCATATTCCTCCTCTCCCTCATCCATAGATTACATATCAAATGTAAAGAACTCTCCCCATCCTTTGAGCAGTCCTACCATCCTTTGAATGGTTGCCCAAGGTGATGAAAATTTTTCCATATTTTTTTATAATAACTCCATATCCCTCTAGCATTACCATAACACCATTTCCCACCATACCTTTGCTTTAGTTCCACCTATTAACCCACCCTATGGCATGTCATTCCACATTATGGGTGACACTTATGTTGCCACCATCTCCACTCAATGTTTAATCACCCAGACATCATCCTCTACCAATACCACCATATAAAACTAACCCACTCAACTAAGTAACACCCAAGCACCTTTTTTCCCAACTAACAACCCTCCTAGTATAGGAAAAACCCAACCTTTAGGCTCAAACACTTCCTTTACCATAGGATTACCCTCTATTGGTGTCACCACCATTCCTCTCATTTCCAACCTACCTACCCATATTTCATTTTAGAGCTTGGTGGTTCCCATACCTTCCACCCTTCCACCCATTATTACCAAATTTACCACCTACCCTCTATATACTAACCCAACCATACCTCCTACCCAACATATGTTAATCTCTTAAAAGGTCCCCATTGTACCAAACTAGAGCTATATCCCTAACCCACAAGGGTATGTACCTCTAAATTCCACCCCACCACCTATATCTATGTATTCATATGTGGAATCATCCCAACCACCCATGTCCACATACCAATATGTTGAAACTTCTCAACCCCCCACCAACTATCCATATGTTATACCTACCCAAACCCAACATAATCTACCCTATAACTATGGGAGTATACAACCACAAATAGACCTTGTCAAAATGTTAATGGGTAAAATGACTACTTTGGAGTCATTCATTTCTATATCTCATAATATTTTGTCATATTACCAAATATATAATCAACTAATTCACCCATATGTCCCCATTTGACCGTATCCGCCTCAATGGGAAATTTTGAAGTTTTCAAAGTTTTAGAGTAAGGAGGACCCTTAAAAGCATTTGAGAGTATTTAGACATTCATGTTATAGGATTTCCTATGATTATTCTCTCCTTATCCCCATGTCTTTATTAGGTCTGGAACTAGATTGGTATAGTGTTATTATAAAGCACTCCCTCTTTTATTTTGCCTAACTAGCTCAGATTTTCTTAGATCACTTTTCCATAAACATCTCTAAGAAAGTCTCCATCACCGATATCTACTCCATTTAGAAATTTGATGATGAATCCATTGATGACTTCATATCCCATTGGAGAAGTCTGACAAACCAACTCTTCTTCTCTCTACCCTAACCTGAGCTAATTAAGATCTTTGCTCTAGTATGTGCCAAACACATTTCCTATACTTTATGAGTTCAAAGCTTTAACACCTTTGATGAAGCTTTTACCATGGCATGAAAACTAGAAAATAGAGCCACTGATGAGGGGAAGTTGAAATTGAGAAATAAGAATTCCAACTTCAAATCAAATGAGACCCCCTCCTCTAAACCTAAAAATCAAACCAATAATAATTCTAAAAACAAAGGAACCACAAATGTGGTTGTCCTTAAGACCACCCCTCCACCCATTTTTAACCAATTTAACTCTTCCAATTCCTCCAATCAAAACAATAGGAACCCAAATCATAAGACCCAAAAGTAATTTACTCCACTTGGGGAGCCATATGCTTTAGACTTAGAGAATTTCTTAAAAGTGAATATCATACAACTACCACCGATCAAACCCCCATAACAATTTGATTCCTCTCATCTTGTACCTAGTTGGTATAAGGAGAATGAATTATGCACCTTCTACCAAGTCATTAGACATGAATTTAGTAGGTGTAACACCTTAAATAACAATATCCAAACTCTCATTGACAAGGGGTAACTTGTGTTGGATAACCCTAATTCACCCCCAAACCAATCACTTGACATCTTCATACAACCATTTCCCAACCATACCCTTTTTGTGAACATTAAAAATAATCAAGTGGAATCCTCTCACAACCACAAAGCCCATACCATTAATATAGTCTTTAGTCAACCCATTATTGAGGAATTCATTATTTGTTATGCCCTTAACCATTGGTGTGTCTAGGGATATGTTTGACTGACTTGTGGCTTACATACCTCTTTTATTTACTTGTTACATTTCTCTATGTTCTTAGATAGGTCATCCTATGAAATAACCTTCGCTAAGTATACTATATATAGGATTAGTGGTTAGTCTTTATTCATTATGTTAAGTATTATTCTATTAGTGCATTGATGTCGAGGTTACCCCCTCGAAGTAGCTTTGTTATATTATCTAGTATTCTATTTTACTATCAATTATCATTATGTGATCTCTCATATTTTCTTATTCTATACAATATAAAATAATTTTTTATGAATATCTAAGTAATTTCATTAAAATTGGTATTAGATCTTCGATTTGGGTAAGTTTTTTGCATGGCTTTTGGAAGTGGTGAGAGTGAAAAAACATAACTTGCAATCCAGGAAGAATTAATTTTTTCCATCAGCATAGTATTGCCTGAAATGCTTTTTTGAAATAAATAAATAAATAAAAATTCTATGAAAAAAAATTCCTCTTTTACAATTGCCATCATTAGATTCATCTCAGTGAGATGATCGCAATGGTATATTCTATTGGTATACTTTTTTGGTACCAAAATTTTTACCCTAGTGCGTAAAGGCAGCCATTAGATTCATCTTAACAAGGAAATCATAATGGTACCATTTATTGGTATAATTTTTTTGGGTTCAAAACCCTCCTAGGGTGTATATATGGTAGGTCTAGGTACTTCAGGAATAAAAGGGGGAAAGAAACTCCTACGACTCTCTGTCAATGACATGGATTCTAAAACTTTAGATCTGATGATTTCTTAGCTTCAAGCAGACATGAATAACTTGGTGAGGAATGTTGAATTTGTTGAAATCCAAGCTGATTTTTTCAAGATGCATATAGAAATTAATGGGGTTCATAATAAATTTCAGCATATCACTATGTAATTGGCTGCCCTTACATCTCATTTTCAGCCCAACTACCCTCCACTCTAGCATTCAAATCCTCCTCCCAACAAATCCCATGCTGGTATGAAACTGATGTTACCAAAATTGGACATGTGTAACTTTGATGGTAAGGATCCTCTCACTTGGATTACCCAAATTTATAATTTATTTGAGCTGCATCAAACTCCTAGTTCTCAGAGGGTGATAGTGGCATCTCTATATCTGGAATCTAAGTAATTCATTTGGTATCATTGGTTATGTGATCATAAGAAAAAGAATGGTGTGCTTATTACCTAGACTATTTTTACTAAGGAGTTATTATCTCATTATCAAAATAATGTCTCTAAGAACTATTTCAACCAATTATCTAAGTTATGGTAAATAAGAACTGTGAAGGATTATATTCATTAGTTTTAGAGTCTCTCTTTATGAGTGGAAGATATCACCAAGGAAAATTTGATTAATCTATTTTTGGGTGGCCTCAAAGATATCATCTAATTTGACGTTTGAATGTTTAACCAAACATCTATAGTAGAAGTTATCCCTAAGGCATGCATGATAGAAGAAAAAGATATGGTCAAAAGGAAAGCTTTCACTACTGGTCATGATCACAACTTTCTCGCACCATCATTTCTATAGCCAACTAGATTAACACAACAATAAATTAAGGGGAAGTGAGTCAAAGGGTTTTGTTATGGTTGTGATAGTAAATGGAGTAAATACCATCATTGTTCTTAAAAGAATCTATTTTACATTAGAGGTGCCAATGAAGATGAAGATGATCTAGAAGCAAATGATGAGGATGCAAAAGTTCTTGAGGAGGAATCTAAAGACTCTCAACCTACTATTTCTTGGCATGCCCTTTCATGTATTATTACTCCCCAAACTCTTAATGTGATGGGTTTTCTTAAGAAATAGAAGGTCACTATCTTGATTGATTCTGGGAGCACACACAACTTCATCCACAGTAAGTTGGTTGCTTGTTTGAACTATTTCATTTATCTAACTCCAAAATTTTAGGTTATGATTGTAGATGGTGGTATTGTTAGTTGTTCAAGAAAATGTCATAGTATTAAGTTAGCCATGGGAGAATACTTACTGGATTCTCCTATATTTTATATTCCCATACATATATTGTTCTGGGAGTCCAATGGCTCACCACTCTGGGCACTATTGAGATGAATTTTTAAAAATTATCCATGCACTTTCATTTTGAATAAAGGACATTTTAGCTAAGGGTATTAAAGGCTAAATCTCCACAACTTGTTATCTCTCATCAAATGATAAATATTCTCCATAAGGGTGCTGAGGGATTATAGCTCACTTGTTTTCTATGGAAGTACATCCAACTCAGTCATCTCCACCTCTTGATTTGTAACAAATAATTGATGCTTATTCTATTGTTTTTAGAGACATGCCAAAATGACTTTAACCTAGCCACACACATGATCATGTTATCACACTTATTCCTAGTAGTACACCACCCAACATTAGGCCATATAGGTATCCCTATGCCCAAAAAATTGAAATTGAAAATATGGTACAAGAGATGTTGGATTCAGGAATCATTCACCATAGCCAAAGAAAATACTCTTCACCAATTATCATGGTGAGAAAGAAAGATGACATCTAGAGGATGTGCCCTAACTACAAAGAACTCAACAAGTACACTATCAAAGATAAGTTTCCAATTCATGTCATTGATGATTTTATAGATGAATTGAATAGTGCTCTTTATTTTACCAAGTTAGGTCTACATTATGGGTATCATTAAATCTATATCCATGATGAAGATGTACCCAAAAGCACTTTTAGGACTCATGAGGGACATTATGAGTTTTTTTATTATGCCTTTTGGTCTAATAAATGCACCATATACTTTTTATAGTTTGATTAATACTATTTTTAAGCCATTTTTGAGGAAATTTATTCTGATATTCTTTGATGATATGCTCATTTATAGTAAAAATTGGGAAGACCATTTACAACATGTGAAAGAGGTACTCTCCATTTTGGAGCAAAATAAATTGTATGCCAAACCTTCCAAATGTACTTTTGGGGCTAGTGAGGTTGAATATTTGGGTCATCTGGTGTCATATGAAAGAGTGAAAGTGGATCCTAAAAAATCCAAGCAATGGTGGATTAGCCAATTCCTAAGACACTCAAGCAACTCTAGGGATTTTTGGGACTTACTACTTACTATCATAGGTTTGTCAAAAATTATGGTAGTATTATAGCCCCACTCACCTCTTTGTTAAATAAAGACTCCTATTAGTGGACTAATGTAGCTACCTGGTCATTTGAACAATTGAAATTGGATATGTGCACTACTCCAGTGTTGGCCACTCCTAATTTTTCTAAGACTTTTGTGGTTGAATGTGATACATATAGGTATGGTATGGGTGTTGTACTCATGCAGGAAGGTAGACCACTTGCATTTTAAAGTCATCAAATAAAGGTTAAAAATCATCACAAGCCCATCTATGAGAAGGAAATGATGGCCATTTTACATGCAATCAAATAATGGAGACCTTATTTGATGGGTCGTCACTTTTAGGTAAAGATTTATCATGATAGTCTCAAATATTTTTTAGAACAAAGATTTTCATTTGAAGAAAAACAAAATTGGGTAACTAAGATGTTAGGCTATGATTTTGAAATAGTCTGCAAAAATGCATGGACAATGTGGTGGCAAATGCACTATCTAGAAAATATGAATCAGTTGAGGCATTGGTATGTGCTATAACCATTTTGTAGGTAGATTGGCTAGAGGAACCATGCTTAGAATGGGAACATGATAGTGTTGATCATGATTTGATTCAATATATTGAGCAAGGTTTAGGTGGATATTAAAAATTCACATGGAAAGGTAATGCATTATGGCATAAAGATAGATTGTACCTATGTAAGAATTCTCTTCTTAAAAAAAAATCCTTCAAGAACTTCATGCAACTCTAACTGGGGGTCATTCAATATTTTTTAAAACCTATCATAGAATCAAGAAGTATTTTTTTGGAAGGTCCCAAGGGGGATGTCCAAAAATATGTGGATGAATGTATGTACTATCAATAAAATGAAGGTTAAACCATTAAAACCCAGGTATTTTATAGCCTTTATCCATCCCTAGCCAGCATTGGGAAGAGGTATCTATGGATTTCATTATAGGGTTACCAAGATATGATGATAAAAATGTTATCATGATTGTTGTAGATCATCTTAGTAAGTTTACTCATTTTTGTTCATTATCCCAGCCATTTTTTGCTAGCATAATAACTTTTTCTTTTCTCAATACAATTTAGAAATTGCATGGGACCCCTAAGATCATTGTCAGTGATAGATATCTCATTTTTACTAGTAATTTTTTGACTAAGTTATTTATATGTTTGGGCACCCAATTGGCTCATATTTCATCTTATCATACTCGATTTGATGGACAAACTAAGGTAGTCAACAAATGTCTGAAAGGATATCTTTGTTGTTTTGTTTCTAATAAACTATATAAATGGGTTCATTAGCTACCACTTGTTGAATGGTGGTATAATATTTTTATTCATAGTTCTTCCAAAATGTCTCCTTTTTTGGTAGTATATATATATACCACCCTCCATCCATCACTTCAACCTTGAAGTTCCATCTTAAGTTCATGTATTTGAAGAACATATTGACCATCAATAGGAGGTCTTTGTATGTTTGCATGAAAATTTAGCTATGGCCCAAAATAACATGAAGCAATAGGAAAATCAACACAAAAGTGAGAGGCATTTTGACATTGGTGATTGGTTCTTTGTTTTCTTACATCTATATAAATAGATGTCATTAAATCAACAAAAAAGGATAACAAATTGTCCCCTAAGTATTATGGGCCTTATTAGATGTTACAGAAAATTGTCAAATTGGCCTACAAGTTAGAGTTTCCTTCATCCACTTGCATACATATAGTATTTCATGTATCATGCCTGAAGAAAGTCATTAGATATAGATTTTCCATTCAAATAAAATTACTAGAATTGGATGAGGAAGGTATATTTTTTATTTGTCCTAAGATGATCCTTCAAAGGTACACCAAGTAGCTATGTTCTAGAGAAATTACAAAGTACCTGATCAAATGGAAGAATCTATCATGTGAAGATGTTACTTGGGAGGATGAAGCATTTGTGCAGTAGCATCCATAGTTGCCACAACATTGAGGATAATGTTTTTTTTTTGAACGGGAGGGGCTTGTTTCACCCTTAACTATTAGTGTGTCTAAGGATATGTGTGGCCGACTTGTGGATTACATACCTCTTTTATTTACTTGTTACATTTCTCTATGTTCTTAGATAGGTCAGCCTATGGAATAACCTTGGCTAAGTAAACTATATATAGGAGGTAGTGGTTAGTGTTTATTCATTATGTTAAGTATTCTCCTATTAGTGCATTGATGTAGAGGTTGCCCCCTTGAAGTGGTTTTTCTATATTATCTAATATTTTGTTTTGTTGTTAATTATCATTGTGTGATCTCTCATATTTTCTTATTCTACGTAATATAAAATCATTTTGTGTGAATATATAAATAATTTCATTACATTTTCAAAACCACCTTTCCTTCCCCTCTAATTATTTAGGTAGTGGAGTCACCCTCCATTCCTACAATTTATGAAACCCAGGAAACAACAACCCCTCCATCTTCTCCACCCATTGAGGTATTTTATCCACTGACCCAACCTTTGGAAGTCATAACAAAAGAGGCAACCATTACCACTATGTCCTTCTCCTTTATCATATAGCAGTCCACTCTTCCTTTAGAAAACACCCTTAAGGAAGTGATCACCCTACCTACTTCTCCCATAAGAGGCTCATCTTCCCAAACCTTAAAACATTTTATTAAGGAAAAGGATGAAGCAACCACTTCTCTCTCTCCACCTATGGGTTTGAGATTTGAGCTCAGTATCAAAGGGATTAAACCCATCTATAGACCCTTCTATAGACTAGTTCAAAACTTAGACTACTTATCTCAACCCAACATAGATTGTGCCACATTTTGGCACCATCTTAAGCTTCCTTACCAAACCAAGTAAGAACCTCAAACCACAACACTATCATTCCAACTTTTTATTCCCACTATTAAACACACTTTCACCACAACCAATCTATTGGAAACCTCCACTGACCAAACCATACATAAACTATCTTAACTGACTCCACCTAAGATAACTAATCCACCTTATACCATTCCAACCAAGCCTACCAAAAACCTTGGCCTATTCCCCATGCAGGACCTTACTCACCCTTAATTGAAATTGGAATTAACTCCACCAAACCCACCAAATAAACCCTAAACCAAGCCAACAAAGAAGATAAAAACACCCAAGATTCCACAAACTAAAAATCTACCTCCACTTTCCACTTTATCCTCTATTTTGGGACCACATCCCTCTACCTTAATTGGGAAACCAACCATCCCAATAAAAACCCAACCACCACTTTTAGTTACACCATCATTCCTACATTCATTCACACCTATTTTCACTAAATAACCCATAGCCAAACCTCCTATCTTTTAATCATCTATAAATAAATCACTTACCTCTCAAACATCTACCTCAAAACTTTTTAACCCCAAGCTATCGACCTCTCTACCAAAACCATCTGCAAGAACACTCATTTACCCAAAACCTCTACCACCAAGTCTACTTCTAAAAACTTTTTTAACTCAACTACCAAACCTAAGATCTCCACACCTTTTCTACCTTTACCTGAATATTACTCAACCATCCTATAGAGGCTATTGTAAATATACTTCTTAACCTTACCACCTATTAGACCATTTTACCCACATAGTCCTAAACTATCTTGGTATAATGACAAATTAGTATGTTCATACCATAAGACATCTGGACATGACATAAAGAACTAAAAGGCCCTCTAAGTTATAGCCCATAAATTATATCATGAGGATGATTTATTATTAGATGAGCCTCCTATGATCCTAACACTGATCTAAGAACCAAGAGCCATCAACCAACATCTACCTACTCCTCCATCCTCACCTCAAATTAGAGAGGAATCGAAGAAATCCTCTATCCTAAATCCTCCCTAAATCCATACCATCTATGCGGTCACACAATCATAAGCTCAACCAAAAGAAAAGGAAAAGACAAAGGTGTCCATTTCATGGACATATCCCTCTTCCACCACCCAACCACCCAGCCAACACCAAGCACCTCTACTTTTAACCAAACCCAAAGTTTCTATATTAGGACCCTCTCACTCCAATCCATTTGAATCAATTTAATGAGTAGTTTTGAAATATCTACACCAAATTCTAGTAAAGATGATTTTTTATTAACTAACAAATACCTCACCCCATCACTGCCAAGTGATGATAGAGGCTTTGCAATCCATAGAGGTCCAACCAAAAGACCCACAACCTCTAGTAGCCTTTGTCAGAGCTCTCTAAATTTCCAACCTTTTCACCTTCAAAGATTTAGATATACCCTCCATCCATTCAGATGACCCAGATCCTCCCCTCTTCATTATTGTATACATCAAATAAACCTACATCAAGTGGGTTATGATTGATGGGGGAGCTAGTATCAATATTATCTCCTCCCACTCATACAACCAACTCAAATTACCTGAGAACATTATGTTCAAAACCTCCATAGTGCTTTGATCATTCAAAGATACCATGGCCATGACTTTAGGAACTATTATCCTTCACATTCATCTAGGACCTTGCACACTTCTTGAGATCTCCTACGTAGTAGAATGTGAATTCTAGTATAACATTTTTCTAAGATTCCCTTGGATCCATTCTATGGGTTACATGTCATCCACATTACATTGATGCATCAAATTTGAATATGAAGGTCAAGTTGTTACCATACAAGTTGAAATGAGTCCTTTTACATCATGAAACATGACATATCAACCCAACGATATTCTCCTTCCCCCATCCAACAAACTTTTAGCAGTAAAAGATGAAGGTCCATCTTCTTCTACCAATGAAGCCTCCACTAGTTCATCCTCCCTTCCACAAAAATCCTTACATCAAATCCTTTGGAATCAACCCTCCATCATCTTTCATTGGGGGAGTATCACCTTTTGATACTAGATGCTTTCCCTACTCTACAAGAGTATGGGAATCTTAACCAAAATCCCAGTTATGATCCCAATATTAGAACCATTTTTCCTTTTGGGCCCTCAACTTATCAAACAAATTTCATCTATGGGGGACTTGATAAGCCCCTTTATGCTTTTGTCACCTATTTCTCACCTTGACCATTCACCTCTAATTTCTCCTATCTAAATAAACCAAAGTTTACCCAGACATAATTTTATAGGTATGATTGGAAGGGATTTGGTCTAGGTCAATATGAACATGGGCCACATGAGTTTATTCTAATTAAAACCTAAAAACCTCATTAAAAACATGGCCTTGGTTTCACACCACCTAAATAACAAACCAACTTGCCTCCTATTACCATCATTGACAAGGAAATCCCATCCTCACTATCTACTCCACCATTGATAGCTAAGGATTTTGACATCATCCCTGCTAAAAGTTTTTCATCAACATGATCAGCCTCAAACCCCTAATTTATCAAAATGATGGGGAAATTATAACCATCCCTCTAACCCATCCTAAGATGATAAGATATGACTTTCCTACCATTAATACCTTTCAGTGTTAGGATGATGATTTCTATCTTACCTATCTTGGTACATAAGATTCCTCTATCAACAAATCTCTTCCTCCTAAGACTTTAACCATGTTGAATCAATCCACCATGGATATCAACTTGGGCACTCTAGATAACCCATGCATTGTCAAAATTGACCAATCACTAAACTCTAAGGAACTTTAGGACTTCCCCTCCTTTTTGAAAGACCACAACATAGAATTTGCTTGGCTTTACAATGACATGTTAGGAATCAACCCCTCCATTACTACCCAAAACATAGTCACCAACCATGATTCTAATATTTTTAGAAAAAATATTTTATGAATGCACCCTCATATAGCCCTTCTTATCAAAGAAGAGCTTCAACATCTCCTACTGTCAATTTCATCTAACCCATTGATTATCCCCAATGGGTCTTCAATGTTATACCTATCACCAAAGTAATAGGATAAATATGAATTTGTGTGTACTTTCATGACCTTAACCTTTCTTGCCTAAAGGATTACTTCCTTCACTAAACATTTACCAACTTGTTGATCTTAAAATTGACCATGAGATGTTATCTCTTATGGATGGATTCTCAGGTTATAATCAAATCTTAATTTCCCCTGAAGATCAACGTAAAATTGCCTTCATCACCCCATGGGGAACTTTTTGTTATAGGGTCATGCCTTTTGGACTAAAAAATGTTGGTGTAACCTACCAATATGCTATGACCTACATCTTTCATGACCTTATTCACAAAATCATCAAGGACTATGTCGATGACCTTCTTGGGAAATCCAAATGTCATAAAGATCATTTAGTCATATTTAAGATTATCTTTGAGTGACTCATCCATTATCATGTCCATCTTAACCCTATGAAGTGTATTTTTGGGGTCTTTTTAGGAAATCTCCTTGGTTTTAATATCTCCCATCAAGGAATTAAATTTGATCTAGAGAAAATCAAAGCAATCCTTGAAATGCCTCTTCCCACCCACCTCAAGCAACTCCATAGCTTGTAGGGGAATCTCTAATCCATTTATCACTTTATCTCTCAGATCGATGCCAACCTTTTCACCACCTTATAGGGAAGGATGTATCTTTTCAATGGAATAATGACTATCAAAATTCCTTTGATTCAATCAAAAATTAACTTCTATCTTCACCTATCCTCATTCCTCCCAAGGAGGACCAACCTTTTAACCTTTATATTTCTACCATTGACCACTCTTTAGGGGCAATTTTGGCTCATCGAGATGAAAAACATAAAGATAAAGCCATCTACTAAATTATTTATATGATTTTAGAGTATGAGTCTTAGTACATCCATACCAAAAAACTTTCCATAGCCTTCTCAATCACACTTCACCATTACCTTCTCAACCATAAGACCTATGTCATAACCAATACCAACCCACTCAAGTATATGCACTCTAAGCCATATAAAAAATAATGTATGGCCAAGTGGCTCATGATTTTTGTTGAGTTTGACCTTGATTTTATTTAGTATAATTCAATTAAAGGGTAAATCATTACCAAATAATTGGTTGAAGCACCATTAGTAGACAATCGACCTCTTCCTCTTGAGTTTTCAGATGAGTCCATTATGACCCTTTCTCAGGTATACTTCACGTATAAAGTGACTATGTTCTTTGATGGATCAAAGTGTTAACATGGTGGGGGAGATGGCATAATCCTTATCCCCCTTCACATTAAGCCTCTTCCTTTATCCCTCAAGCTAGATTTTGAATGTACCAATAATATGACCAAGTATAAAGCCCTACTGATAGGCCTCCAAATTGTGTTAGCCTTGAGAGTCAAAATGATCAAACATTTTTGGTGACTCTCAACTTGTGATCAATCAAATCAATGCCTCATACCAGTGTAAGAATGATGTTTTGAAATATTATAAATAATTATCTGACCTACTTTTAGCATCATTTGAACACTATTGTATCCACACCCCTTCATGACCCATGAATAATTTTATCAGTATGATGGCTTCCCCTCACTTCTCAAATCCCATCTGCACCTTCTTACTCTAAGATATCTATCATTATCCATCAATTTACCCATACCCTCTTATGTAAAATTAGACTCTTCCACCATATTCAATGTGGAAGAGACCCAACCTGACCTTTGGTATCAGCATACCTTTGACTATCTCAACCTTGCATTCATTCCTTTTGGTATTTCTAGGAATGCCCAAAGAGTTTTTATTTAGAGAACCTCATGTTATACCATACTGGGGGGAATTATTTATAAATGTGGTTTTGATGGTTTCTTCTTCTGTTGTTTATGTAGTCATAAAGCCTCTCATGCTATAAGGGAAATGTATGATGAAATATATGGGGGACATTTTAGTGCCCTAACCATCACTAAATGCATCCTTTGCCTTGACTATTACTAGCCTACCCCTAACCAAGATTGTTGTGATTATGTAAAAAGGCGCGTTAAATATTAACAATATTGCAATTTACATCACAAACCTAGCCATAGTATTCAAGTATCCAAAGAATTATGGCCTTTCTCACAATGGGATCTGGACCCTATTGGTGAAATTAACCCCCCATTATTCATAGTGGCATCATTATATCATCACTATGATTGAATATTTTACCAAATGGGTTGAGGCTATTCCTCTTATCTCCACAAAAGTAAAAAATATTTTCAACTTTATCAACCATCACATCATCTATCATTTTGGTGTTCCTCACAAAATTATCACCAATAATGGCAAATCTTTCAAAAACAAACTATTGGAAATATTGTCATTTATGTCAAAGGTCTAGCATTATTGGTGATAAAGGCCCCATTACATTTAATGGTGTTTTTAATATTCATATTTTGGATAATGTGTGTTAATATTTATTTAATATTAATGAATATATTTTTGGTTGTATATAAGTCAAAAGAGGTCCCATGGAGAAGTCAAAGAGTCATGGGGTAAAAGACAAAAGAGAAATGGGATG